>LUGF01039756.1:2449-16563 GCA_001625245.1 Calycopis cecrops
AAAAAAAAAAAAGGTATCCGATATCCGATAACCGTTGCCGACGTTCTCAATACCGGTTAATAACGTTAGAGACATGGCAACCGTTTTCAGTTACGTTACGCTATAGCGGACACATGACTACTAGGTAGTCATAGACGACCAGGCTGATGCAGTGGAGCAGGGCTCGGATAAGTGGAGCATGTTGCGCCAGGGGTCGCGGGTTCGAACCCCTTCTTGACTATGGATGGTCTATGGAGTCTATGGAGGATTATATGTATTTCTATAATAAAAATCTTCAATATATTCCGTTGTCTAGTACCCGTAACACAAGTCCTTACGGTACTTAGCACGGGGCTAGACTAACGTGGTGTGTAAAGTTCACAGATATTTATTTACATTTATTATCTCCTGTGGTACCGTCCTAATTGGGCTAAAATGAAGCATGACACTCATGCTAAATATGCATATGCAGGCAAGTACGGACGACGTGATAGAGCTGATGATGATTGGAGCACGAGCCAGGAGTGGCGGTCTTGAATGAGCCGAGGGCGTTCCTTTCCGGCCCCGCACGTCTATTGTGGAGCCCTGCCCTCGAGGTCGGCTGTGGGAGGGGATCCACACGGGCTACTAGGCACTAGTGATGCGACTCATCACTCGAGTTACACTCGAGTAAAAAAGTCACTCGAATGAAAATGTCACTCGAGTACGAGTCTGACAAACTGACTCGAGTGATTCGAGTAAAAACATGACTCGAGTCGCATCAGTACTTGGCACTAGATAATATAAGTTATTGACAGTTATCATGTCGTGTTGTGTGCGGTGCGAGTTTCCGATGCTCATTGAGAAGGGCAACGTGTCTGCATTACAATAATGCGGATGTCTGCGGTCATAAAACAAATTTTAGATGTTTATGGGTGTCAGTACTTACCTAACACTCATTTGCCTCTGTATTAAAAAAAACCAACAAAATAACACTAAAAAATAATTATTTTGGGCTTCATCTTCGCAGACCTTCGCATGTTGAAGGTACAATTTTAGTTCAACATTCATTATAGATTTGAAAACGAAATGGACTTTTACGCATTCCGCAAAAAATATCTATGTCTCTTGGGAGGACTGGAGATTACGCAATTCAAATTCCGTCCAGGTATAAAATGTGAAAAATGAGAAAATATTTACTATACAAATTTAGTAGGAGTCGTCTAGAGGTCACATGACGCGATACCCTCCAGACAACATTTCCAGCCTCCCCCAGGGTCGGACAAGGGGAGGGGAGGTACCTCTTATAGACATAAAATGCCAACGACTTTGCCACTAAGAAATAAAATACTAAGGGTTTCACAGATTACTGTTAAAGTGGCATCTAACTAACTTCGATATTCGATACTTTTAACCAGCACATTAATGCTTTATTTTAAACTTCTAACTGGCACCATAGTAAACCGAAATCGGTAGTTTATTTACCAATTAAGTACTAATAAGCCGATGGGTGATAAATAAGTCACTAATAAACCTATTCTAAAAGCTACTCTACAACTATTGGCACTTGGAGCCTGGTCAGTATAGTTTTGCCGACTACTACTATACATAAATAACCGCACATTCACGTAACCCTCCTTTAACCAGTCGCGTTAAATTGAGCGTAAATGTTTAAGTCAGTAATCATCAGGCGTGTAAGTAGCCGGTGGTCCATGTAGGAGGGAGGAGAAACGGGGGCAGCGCATCTGTATAGCCTATGTGCGGATGTCTATTGAATTGAATTTTATTTATTTACTAGCTGCGTCCCGCGGTTTCACCCGCGTAACTTTCGATCCCGTGGGAATATCGGGATGAAAAATAGATGTTGGCCGATTCTCAGACCTACTCAATATGCTCACAAAATTTCATGAGAATCGGTCAAGCCGTTTCGGAGGAGTATGGCAACGAAACCTGTGACACGAGAGTTTTATATATTAGATTGGCCGTCGTGGTCATGAAAATGGCTCCGACTGCTCGTTTGCACCCCTATACCATAAAAAAAATTTCGTTTAGTCAAAACTACCAAATTAGTCTGCTTAAAACTTTCCCCTAAAACAACCTGGTTAACCCGCCGTTGGTAACGTGCATGTCTGGGAGACCGGGTGATTCGAAAAAAGTGAATAACTTTTAGACCCGTCATCGCGCTTCGATGATGTTGCAATTTCGAGTAGCTGCTTCATTTTACATCCCTCACTGTTAGTTTTCCCCGCGGCATCGTCGCGGGTGCCGGACCAGGAGTTTTAGCCTCAACCCGGTCTGTGAGACCGGCGTCACCAACTACGTAAGTAAATTATTCAAAGTTGAATTTTTATACTTTTCGTAAATTTTGTAATTAAAGCAAAAGTAAGTGATACATTTACTGTTATTTTGATTATAGTACTATACAGACTTTTAGTTATTCAGCTTTTTGTACAATTTTATTGATATTTTACAAAAATATGTAAGAAATACTTATATTTTCTTTTAGAATGTCTTACGAAAATGTTCAACATCGTCTGGAAGCGCTCCTACAAGAAGCCATACGATGTGATGAAGATCCGTCAAAAACTTCATCGGATAGCGAAGCTGGAAGCGACGTAGAACCAGAAAATCTTGTATCAGATAATAATTTGGACATCGAAGAGGATTTGAGTGACCGAGAATCTTCAGGTAATAATGACTTTTTTTGGTAGGTGTATTTTTGATTTTTTATTAGAAGAGTATATTTTTTTGCTATTTCTTAATAGTTTCTAATATCATAAGACTGGAAAAGGCTGATTCAATAAGTAAATGTGTAAGATTGTTGTTAATTTTAAATTATATAAAACATATGAAAAATAAACATGTTGATTTTAGTGTCCTAAGTATTACTCTCTAGTAACAATAAACGAGCTGTGATTTTACAGATGCTTGTGTTTTATTGCCATACATATATGTTAAATCAAAACTAAACTAACTATTAGTTAAATAAATAATTATTTATAGGAAAAATTTTAGTTCGAAAAACCCGGTCGGAGAGACCGGGGTCACCAATGATGTAAGTCAAATTGACGTCACCAATGGCGGGTTAAGCATCAATGTAAATTTTATTTCATCTTGGCGCTCAATCGAAGAGGCATGTCACATGTATAAGTGAACAGTGGAATATGGTGTGATCATGATTCACGCAAGGTGGACCACGCTACTTAGGTCACAGGCCTTAAGGTACTTGATTACTAAAGACCTACATCGCAGTATCAATGTAAAGACTAATGGTTGTTTTCAATATTCGTATCCTTTTTTATAATACTGTAGCGCCGAGCACTACACTAGTATAGGAATATATGTAAATTAATTTTTATATTATAGAACCTATTTGAGTGCACGACAAGTAAAACCCTCGCTACGGATAGGTTTTTAATATGAAAATATATATATTCGAAATTTATGAATATAGAATGAATGTGGAAATTGTCTAGTTTTGACAATAAAAGATTTTTATATCATTATAATTCTAGAAGGGATCCGGGGAAGAGCCCTGGGGATATAGAAACCCTATATGAATGATTAATGTAAAGCGAGTCTGTATGTAATTAGAAGCGAATAAAACTGAATATTCTTTCCAAGTTTTATCATTTAGTTTTCCTCCTAAGCCAGATTGGCACAGTATAGGGAAGTCATCAAAATAGTAAACCCAGCTCCCTAGGCCTACCTAGCTAACGCCAACCCGAGACATCAGGAGCTGAGGTGTTACAGTACCTATAACAGGGGCAAAAGAGATATTTGCCTATAATCGCTACGCGGATGTCTATGGGCGTCTGTTGTCATGAAAATGGTTCCGACTGCTTGTTTGCCTAAATGTTAAAATTCCATTTCCAGTAATCTAATCACTAATGCATAGATATAAAGAATACGACAGTAAATCTACAACGAAAAATCAGGTAAGAAATCCAACAGAAAAAAAGTACGTAACGATGTTGAAAATAATATAGGCCTGTGGGATAAGGGATTGAGACATAAAAAAGGGGTCGTAAAAAGGGGTTAAGTTGAAAGAAAGGGGGAAGACCCACTCGGCGTCCCCTCTCGGGTCGCAGCTGTCTGTATTTCTCACAGACGTTCGAAACTTGTTCAACTGCCTCGAGGAATAACGGACTCGTACAATCATCATCACACTATCAGGCCTTACATTTTTGTATTAGTAATGACGTCACAAGCTGCTGTAGTCTCTAACCCCCTTATTAATAAACATGGAATAACTTTATTCAAGTATTAACCTAGTAATAAACTGACATCTGTCAAATTCCATACTTTTTATATGTTTTTTAATATGGAATTTGACAGATGTCAGTTTATTACAAGGTTAATACTTGAATAAAGTTATTCTGTTTATTAATAAGGGGGTAAGAGTTTAAAGTACAGGGTTAACTAGTGATGTTCACAGACTGTCGAAAAACTATCTGTGTTCTGCAGCTTGACTCGCTTAAAAACTATCCCAAAGAAACTTTATATTTTATCACAATAGATCTACGCTACGCGAACGAAGTCGCGGGCACCAGCTAGTCCTACTAATATTATAAATGCGAAAGTTTGTATGTTTGTTTGTTTGTTACTCCTTCACGCAAAAACTGCTGAACCGATTTTCATGAAAGTTGACACACACATAGACGGTAACTTGGATTAACACATAGGATAGTTTTTATCCCGATAAAAATGTTCCTATACGATGTCAGGGGATGATTTTCTATTTTCCACGGGATCGAAATTTACGCGGGTGAAACCACAAAAAAAAAAAAAAACAATTTTAGGGATAAAAATTATATTCACGATATTCTAGGTTCCACATCTGTGCCAATTTTTATTCAGCTGGGTACATTTTTACGTAAAAGAGTAACAAACACTTCGCACTTTCGCATTTATAAAAAAAAAGTTTTATAAATAAAGTAGCGTTCGCGTAACAAAACTATTCAATCATGGTGGTCCATTGTATTGAATTGAGTGCTGCTATGAGATAATCGGTATTGTAAAACATATTAACTAAGCTGCGATATAATCTCGATTAGGTTTATTGACAATTAATGAGATTCACGTAAACTGACAAATAAATAGGTTTGACTGTACTAGCCTGTTTCTTTTTTTTTCTAAGACAAAGATATGCTTTTCAAAGTTGGTGGACATAGGGTTGACAGTCCCAAAGGCTTTTATAATATTAAATAGCCATAGGGTTGACAACAACAGTTTTACGTAGAGTTGACAGTGCAAAATGGTTTTATGAAGTTTCTTATACAGGGCCTAAGCGTGGGGTCTCTTGGGGCCTTTTTGTTTTTTATTTCCCCGTGGTGGGCGTCGGTATTCACAAGTTCCGAGAAGAAGTTCTGAATATACAGATGCTTTCACCCTTGAGCACGAAACGGGTAGCCCTCACTTCACGCCGGTATTATGAGTGCCCCGGTAGTGCCTGCCCGATTTGGCAACATTTCCATCAACAGCTCCGGGGTTAGTCCGAAATACAGTTAGGCAACCATCCTCGTTACGAAAACGCCTGACCTTGCGGCAGTCGCGGCTGTACCGGTTGGCGCGCCTTTCGCCATGGTGGGCTCTGGTGGGGTCACGGGGCCGCACGGGGGGGCAATGTGCCATATTACTAGCTGACTTCGAAAAAGGGCACTTACTTTTTGTAAGCAAAAATCGACCAAATCAGCATTTTATGACGCTACATGCTTTGCAAATGCGTCGCCCTTCTTTCCTCCTCTCATTAGGGTAACCGGAAACCCACAGGCCGCACGAAACGCGACAGACTAGCGGTCATTTCACTGCGGTACCGTGTCAGCGAGAGCTACCTCCGGTTTGCTCCTTCTTCTGCCGTAGGGTCACGGGGCCGACCGTTGCTTGAGGAGACAGTCTGCCATATTTTTACCAACTTTCAAAAAGGGCAGTCACTTTACTTATTTCCACGGTAAGACTTTAAGCCCCAGACTTCTCGTTTGTTTCCAACAAAACAAAATCTCCATTAGTTCTTATTACAACAAGTGCGAGTCGGACTCGCGCACCAAGAATTCCGTACCATTATCTACGAAAACGGGAGCTTATCTTTTGTACGGGAGCAAAAAAATCACGTTTATTGTATGGGGGCTCCCTTAAATATTCATATTATTTAATTTTTTAGTATTTGTTGTTATAGCGGCAACAGAAATACACCATCTGTGAAAATGCCAACTGTCTAACTATCATAGTTCATGAGATACAGCCTGGTGACGGACGGACGGACGGACGGACGGACATCGGAGCCTTAGTAACAGGGTCCCGTTTTTACCCTTTGGGTACGGAACCCTAAAAAAATATTAAAGAACACTAGAATGTTTTGCCAAGAATTTAACGTTGGCACTAGCATAAAGAACAACCTGACAAAACCTTATACAGTAAAATCTGTCATGACGCTCCGGTTGAAGACGAACATACGCTCGAAAAGCATCCCCTGCTGACAAAGTCGAGTAACGACGTTAGTTTAGTTCCATATGTAGAGGTACAGCGACCCCTTTTGTGACGACTCAAGAACATCGGCCTCAGCAAACGCGTTTGAAAGTCCTCCACTGGTATAACGTGCAAAAATGCAAGATACGGCATGCATTGCAGTGAAACTGACTGGCACGACCATGAAAGTATTACTTTTAATGCCGGCGTGAAGTGGCTACGCTTTTAATGTAAGGTTGCCAGATGGGACTACTAAAATATGTGGACAAAAATAAAAATTGGGATTCTGGTCGGGACATCCAAAATACTATTACTATTTCTTTCTTTTTTTATATTCAACGTTTGAATTCAGACGGGCATCCCCTACCCGACGCTTCCGAGGGGGAAACTACGCAGGTGACGGAATCGAGCCAGCTGCCCCACCGAACAGCTGGTTTGCCATAAGGTCGTCCAGTACTCGCTGGCCTACTTAACCTCTCTATAATAGGGGGGGAGGTGGGGAGGGGGCAAACGAGTTTAGTAAGAGGTGGAGCCGTGCGATGCTCGCGTTGGTCTGGCACGAGGGTATGCCTCGGTATCTCTCGCTCCATGAACGCACATAAAGACATTTTACTATAAAAAAGTTTTCTTGTGCAGTTACTCTACGTTAACAATGCAATACAATAAGAATAACAATACAATAATAAAAATATAATTACGACAACTACAACAACAAAATTTATTATGGCACTACGGAGAAATAATAAAAAAGGATAAAGCATATCGTATACTAATATTATAAATGCGAAAGTTTGTAAAGATGTTTGTTTCTCTTTGACACAAAAACTACTGAACGGATTTTCATAAAACTTTACAGTAATATAGCTTTCATATCAGAATAACATAAGTTAAAATTTTGAATCATTTTTTAGTCCGCAATCCACGCAGGCGAAACCACGAGCGGAAACTAGTCGTATATATATTTATAGATATACATTCTTACAGGCAACTGTAAACATGCGTGGGTTTTTCAGAATAAAGGCTTTATTTATTTGTTTATAATTCAAGTTGTGTCTCTCGACGAGGCTTGCCTACTCGACTGCTCGTTTGTACACGAACTAAAGCCAGAGGTGTCACTGCTCGCGTACAACACAATAGCACTTACGACACTCGTGGCCGACGGGGAATTCTGTAAAAGGTCCCCCCTTCCATACGAGGCGGTCTAAACGTGGTGGGTATGTGTTGCATAGGGGACAATTCACATGGCGGACCGTATAATGGGATTTTACGGCCACAGACATCCGCACAGCTGTAATAGCTGTGCAAACTTTGCATACGTATTCTTCGCTCGGATCCTGCCTCTACTAATAAAATAAAAAAATAGGTAATAAAATCAAAAAGTACATAATGGAACCTCACAGGTACTTCCGTTATACCCATTACCCGGACCTCTAACTATTGTCTAAATAAGCAATGAAAAACAATTGTCAAAATCACCAGAGAAATCGATGGACCCAACAAATATTGTAAAATCCAGGGGTGCCCAACTTCGCGAGCTCTGCCTGGGAAATAAACTTAGCAATTCGTAGAGAGATCTCTGAGTTCACATTTCTGCTTAATTCTTAAAATTATTTTTAAACTTTAGTGTCCGGAAACGGCATCAACGTAGCAACATCATAATATTGATGCTTGGATACAAATAATTTATTGGAACTTTTGCCGATGTAAACTGTTTCGATTTTCAAGTGTCATCAATCAAACACCGACCTAAATTGCTGCACTCTGTATATGAATATGGAAAATAATGGATAAAAATTACCTTTTGTGATTATAAAGAGACAGCAATTTCATTATAATTTTGAAAGGAAATATTACTTAAACTGTCATAAGCATTTTTGGCAGTAACCGAGGCATCATCTATGGATTGAGCAGGATTCTAAGATTAACCTTAATTTAAGTGTAACTTAGTAAGTAGCTATGCTCTACTTTACTACTCGTTACTAACTACCATAATTTCATTTTATCTGGCATGGTCAACCACAATTTCCTACCACTGTTACTCCTATATCTCCTATTGATAGCGGCCACCACTTGTGACCCTTCGATATAACCGCATGCGAACTTTACTTTTTCATTTACAATGCTTTTAAATAATTACTTAGAACTTACCTGCGAATACGAATTTTGATATTTATTGCTAAATGCTAATTAAACGGCTAAAAAGCTAATAGAGACATATAACACGGACGCGGTTAGTTGGGACCTGGCAAAATTCCATTCCCCTCTTCACCCCCGCACCACCCCCGATGTCGCCATGCTAGGGCGACAATGGTGGTGGTACGGGACTAGAGAGCAATCTACGCATTCCTGCCAGGTCCCAACATACCGCGTCCGTGTAGTATATTCAAATGAACTATGAAAGCGAACCTTAACACTTGGTATGTGGTACTTACGTCCACAGACATCCATACAAACAAGAATTACGCTGCCTATCCGGAATTGACTTAGGCACACTGATACTATATACGAGAAGCACCTACTCCGTCGTGCCGGCCTGGATGGTCTACACAGCAGCTATGGCACTATCTGTGCTAGTTCACGGTTATCACGTCACAGCTAACGGAACTTCTAAAGGCGATAAAGCTCTATTATCGCGTTTCGTGCGGTTATGATGACTCATCATAGAGGGCGACGCGTTTACACAATCATTATACTTTTATTGGCGTCGGTGGTGACTGCTCGTTTGTCTCAAAAGACTCAAAATATCAATCGGTTCGCAACACCACCGAAACGTCTGGGATGTAATATTTCGTCCGCATTAGCAGGTGGTGTTGTGCGCGCGTCTAACTCGCCATCGATTTTCCTCCATTTCCCCCAAAACACTCTGGGGAGGGGAGCGTGCCCCCCTTTAAAATGCGGCTAGCGCCTAAACTATTCTATATATAGAACGGTTAGTAGTTGCCGTAAAGCCTTTTGTTTGGAAACTTGACAAAGACCAACATCATCAGTAGCACGTTGGTGACGTTGGCCCTTGATCGAAATAAGGTTTTTTTTTTTGCCCAGTCATCCATAGCGTCTTACGCCCAAAAAATCACGGAATCAAACTTTTTCACGATTATTTTCACTAATAACAGATTAAAAAAGTTAAACAGACTTTTAAGATGTCTCTAATCTCTAGATGATATACCGATGTCCCATGTGTTCCCAACACCAGAGATCATGCACTCAAACAAAACGTCAGCAGACATGATACATCATTCACCCCATCGACCATTCTTACTCTCAAAGTTCTTAGGGAGTCAATTCCAAAAACTCACATTGAACTCACAGTTTTATTGTCTGTTATTTGACATTGACATGAAACGTCATACACTCCACCAGAGCGGGCAGCGGACGCTCTCCTTCACCCCATGGGCCATTCTTACGCACACTGTTTAGGGAGTATTTCAAATACTTACAACGAAGTCACTTATTTATGGTCCCATAAAAGTTAGACGATCCTTAATATCGCCAGTTCACAAACCATTGGGGGCTCACCTCGCCCCCTTGTCCGCGGCAAAAAAGGGCAAGAAAAAAAAATTGAGGGGCCGCAGTTGTGTGGGGACGGACAAAAAAAAACTACCTAACCTAGTGGGGCGTCCGTTTAATGCGTACCAGGTTCTTTGTTGCTTTTTGTACACACAAAAGGTTACCAATTACAAAATACAAATAACTTGAGAACTTGGAAATTTTTACAGAGATTTTGAAGAGTATTTTTAAGTTCGTTGGTTTTTTAAGCGCTCTCGTTTTAATTTTTTTCGAGTTTGGTGAGTTTTTTTAATGTTTTCTTTTCCCAGGCTTTCTCTATAGTGAATATTCGACCATTGCCCACTTCGATGTAATCCTATTGAAATATCGCCTGACGCCAGCTTTCTATTAGTGAAAGAATTGTTAAAATCGCTTCAGTTGAAGCCTATTCAATACAAATGACCAAAAAATTTTCCTCTTTATTTGTATGTATGTATTTTTAAAAAATACGTATTATTTTAGAAACAGAAAAGTAATTAAAGTAACAACTAATCAAGTGACAGTCAAAAATTACACACCGCGCGTTACCGAACTAAACTTGCAGTATCGTGTGGACGAAAGGCTTCTGTTTCGTGCCGGCCCAATTCGGTTGTCAGACAACAGTACGGTTGTCTGGTAAGAGGTAGTGCCACAGTGCATGCAGTCGAATTGGGCCGGCACGACCGGGGAGGAACCTCTCGCTTACACGAGACTGGCGTAAAGTGACAGCTGTGCTGTCGCGTTTCGTGCGGTGTGTAAGTAGCCGGTGGCCCATGGAGGTGGGAGGAGAAAGGAGGGCAGCGCATCTGCCTAGCCTCTATGCGGATGTTTGTGTGCGTCGGTAGTCATGAAAATGGCTCCGGCTGCTCGTTTGCCCTCCTATATCGTAAAAAAAAAACAATAGCTCTTTCTCTGCATAGGCTTAGTTCTGGCACGTTTGCCACCTAATAATTGTTCTCTAATTTGTTCATCGGTTCAAAAGCATCGACAAAAAATCTTATGTCCAATTTATACCTCCAATTGAGCCAAGCCCACAAAAAAAATACAACGTAAAAAAACCCCGTTTATTTTAAGAGGCAAATTCGGTCGTACCGCTTTTTGTTGATACTGTTATCCGGCGGCCCCCTCCAGGAAGCAGCTCGGGCCGGCTCCCCCTCTCCTTAGCAACTCGTCCCCCACACCGTACGTTCACTTGGGGTTTCGTACGGTGCTCGTTTGTGGTCATTGGAAAGTTTTGAGCAAAAAATTTTGAAATTGCTCGCGAGGGTGTTGTTGAGCCGTTGCTAGCTTTTTATACACATTTTTCTATGTGTATATAAAAAAATATGTAGCCTATAGGTATGCTATTTATAGACGGCAGTAATAATTGAGAATGAAGCTCCGAGAGAGTGAGAGAAACTCTCTCTTTACCGTGATATTTACGTTTTTTTAAATAGTTTATGAGGGAATCAAGCAGCCATTTATCTATCGAATCTAATATAAATAAAAAAAAATAAAGAAAATAATCGAATATAAATATACCTATATTATATTTTTATTCATAGCCATTTTCACGTCTACCGAAACCCATAGACATCCGCATAGAGATTATAGTGATGCTTTGCCCTTTCTCGTCCCTCATCTATGGCCACCTGACTATATACGCACCGCAAACACGACAGACACTTCACGTCGGTATCGTGCCAGTGAAAGATACCTTCCCGGTCGTGTTGGCCTGTACCTTCAGCGTGTCTCCACTACCTCTTGCTAAAGTTTTACGTTTAAGAACAACAATTCTATATTAACACAAAAACACTGAAGTGTCTAGGCAGACTGTAGAGCTATCAAGATGCCCAAGAAACCAGCTTCAAATAGTTAATCGAAACCTAGTGGTACCAACATAACTACCACAATTTATAGTCCGAAATAATGATGAATCTTGTAACTAGGGTTGCCACCTTTTTCTTTTGCAAATAAAGTACATAGGCTACAAATGGTAAGAAAATAAAGTACATGATTTTCAAATAAACTACATTTTGTTTTATCCTAAAAAAATAAATAAATTAGGAAATAAAATATTGTAGGCAGGGTAAGTAGTACGTAGTGACTAATTTATTTCACTTTTCACAAGAATTTTCACGCTGATCATCAGTACTATTTCCCATTTAATTTTAATATGTAAAACAGCTTTTCGTGGCAAGCTTGCGACCTACACTTTTAGAATCCCATACATTTTTGATTGTTCAATATAAAGTATTTTTGCATATTTAATTATTCTCATAAACTATAGAGTACAAATGTTTGAAATAACGTACAATATTTTATTATAAAGTACGGGTGGCAACCCTACTTGTAGCCTTATTCAAAATTGGTATTTCACATTCGAAACTACACAAGCACTTTTGTTGCTTACGCCCATGCCAAGAAAAGGAAAAAAAAAAAAAAACTACACAAGCAAGTGTGTAAGGATCTTTGTTAAGACTATGTCCACCCCATCAGTGAAGTGAAGTGATTGTGTTGTTGTTGTATCTACACAGCAAAAACATACCTGTCCTCATGAAATATCGAAATTCGGTACGTACCGCCAAAACAGTCACGACGAAGCGGTTTGTTAACTATGACCTTATTAAAACTAATTTGCGTATTATGGTTAATACGTAATTGGATGGGTCGAGCCCCTCCCCCCACCATCGTTGTCACGCTAGTGGCCCCCCTAAGGCCTGTAACTCTGTCATGACATACGACGTGTGTCACGCGTTTTTTAGGAGTCTTTTGTGACTATTCACACATGAAGACAATTTTAGTAGAGAGATTATGTAGTAATTTATACTTTAATATTTCCAAGTTGTCTTGAATCTATCAAACTAGGACTCTCAAAGCGCGACAGCACAATCAATAATTCGACGCCATTGGGAGACCTACAATATTGCTCTGATATTACCTACCATTGAAGATTTCCGATTTCGTAGAGTTCAAGAACTTTAAGAATCTCTAAAAGGTAATAATGCATTCATATTAAATATTTCAATAAAAAACCTGAACGACTCGTAGACTCCACTAGTAAGAGCAGTTATTGCTACATTGCTATGGTATTGGGCCGGCCCGCAAGGACACAATATTAAATAGAGGCGTGAAGTCGATTGTGGTTTCGGATTGCGTGTGGTTTTGAGATGCCGCTAGCCCATTTGAGACAAGGGGTAAAGGAGGGCAAACTATCTGTACAACCATACAAGGCCCCGACCGCGCTCTTGCCTTGTAATGCAACAAACATTTCATTTACCCCCCCACGCGAGAAACCCGAGCGCCGTTTCCACCAGTAAGTTGGCCAGCCTACTTTCACCCACACGGGAGATGTGTGCCATCCCCTCTTACCCACCAAGTAAGAGCATCAAAGTGTGCCAACAATCGAGGCTGTCCTTCTACCGTCACACACACACACACACACACAAACGCAATGCACACAAGCGCAGGGCGCAGTTATAGCGTTAATGTTACATGCTGTGTGGCGATTTTAAAACGTTGGTATTCTTTTTGCACTTCTTAACAAAGCTGCTTTGTTCAAATTAATGATTGATTGATAATGACGGTTGGTTGGTTAAAATGGTGGCATTAGTTGTTGGTTTGATCAGATGTAAAGGAACACCGGGGTTTAGCCTTTAGAGGGAAGGGAGAGTTGTCAGTTCCCAACTTGGTGGCATGTCTAAACGATTTCGCCACGTACAAAAAAAGAAAGGTCTCGGTTTCAATATCTGTACACAACTTTTGAATATCGCATTGCATCTCGCTTCCCCTCCTCACCCCTCCGCGCTCGCCTTAGTACAGTTATCACACTACCACAGGCACAGAAAGTTCATACACAGCATTGACGTGACGTCATAGATGCCAGGTGAATAGATATGATGATCAGTTTAGTTTGTATGAAAGGGATCATACTCAGCGCTGACGTGACGTCATAGGCGTCACATGAATAGATATAACGATCGGTTTATTATGTATGCTAGTGCCTGCGACTTGGTCCGCGTAGCGTAGTTATATTATAATCAAAGTGATTTGTTATTGATTGCTTGCAGTGTGCCGAAACTCCGATTTCCCGTAGGAATGAGCAATTTTACCGCAGTAAAAAGTATTTTTGATGTTGATCAGGCTCAGTATCTATACACCACAAAAAATTTCATTCGAATCCGTTC
>LUGF01039756.1:33836-43933 GCA_001625245.1 Calycopis cecrops
TAGTACAACCTATTAATCGCAATAAGTCCGGTTTGCCTTCTCCCATTAGTCTGGGAAAGAAGGGGGGGTCTGTCCCCCTATCGACCACAAGTACAGAGGTTCGACGCTCCAGGTGAGTTCACCTCTCATATCGATGAAGCTGCACTGACCTTCAGTCCTTAGCGTAATTTCTATCTAAAAAAAAATAAAAAAAAAAGAAAAAAAAAAAATATTTCTAATCCGCCGTTTGCAATTTTAACGCTAGTCTCTCATACGCATCATGAGCTGGCTGGACGGGAAAAAAGTATATGGTCGTGAGCGTAAACGTGCATAGATTAATATCCGTTATACGGCTTAGTGGAACGTGCCCAATGTCAATGCCTGGACTGTCATTGTGACGTGAGTCGTGGTCATAGAGTACAGTAGGGATGTTCATGTAAAAAAAATATCGATATTTTTTTCGATATAATATATCGTATCGTTATATCGATATTTTGCGATATATCGACCAAATATATCGATATTTTCGATATATCGTAAGTAATTTGTTTTTTTTTTACGGTTTAGGGGGCAAACGAGCAGTCGGAGCTATTTTCAAGAGTACCGACGGCCACAGACATCCGCATATAGGCCACACAGATGCGCTGCCCACCTTTTTCCTCTCACCTCCGAAGGCCACTTTCACACCGCCACTTTAAGTCAGTCTCGTGTAAGAGAAGCCTCCCCTGCCGTGCCGGCCCAATTAGGCTGCATGGAAGCATGTAGTGTGACACTATCTGTTAAACTTACCGCGTCTGTGTAGTACAACTATTATTTATTTTGCACTGAAAACAAAGCGAGTAACGACAAGTAGAAAGCGCTAAGCGAGCAACCACAGAGTACAGATACAGATTGTACAGAATACATTAATACAGATTATTATGATTATGAGAGAATATTTAGTACTTTTGTCATTACGTTCCGTTATTGTGAAAGCTAGTGTTTCAATAACTCGGGGTACATTTTATTTTAACTCAATCGTAAACAAAGAAATTAATATAAAAATGGATTGGAATGTGATTTTAATTTCATCCGATATTTCATATATCGGATGAAATATATCGATATAAATATCGATACTCAGTGATTCGATAATATCGGGTTGAAGCGATATATCGTGTACATATATCGATATTTTATGAAATATCGATATATATCGTGCACTCCTAGAGTACAGTAATATACAAAGAAGTCGTGGACCGTGGTTGTGACATGCTCCTACCACAATACAGAGAGAACGTTCTCTATATAGTTTGTGAGAGAACGTAAAACGTAGTGATTACATTCTCTCTGCCACAATACTTTTTTGGGTTATTTTTTGAACACCGGTCTATTGTATGTTTATACTATAAGATTAGGATTTGTATGTTGAGTTTTTAAAATATATATATTATAATATAATATCTACTGTGTTTATATACAATTATGACTTACGAAAAAGAAATCGAAAATCTAGCCTTGAGCCTCTTTGATATTGATGCTGTTAAGTTTGGTGAATTTACTACTAAAACTGGTTTGAAAACACCAATTTACTTTGATTTAAGGGTTATAGTAAGCTATCCTGATGTAATGGTATGTAAAACGTATATGTAAAAGCAAATATTCATTCATGTTTTATTTATATAAAAAATTGATAAGTATGTTTGTTTTAGGAAACAATATCTCATTTACTATATGAGTTTTCTGTTAAAAACAGTAAGTGTGATCATTTATGTGGTGTACCCTACACCGCACTACCAATAGCTACACTGCTCAGTGTTAAAGCAAAAAAACCCATGCTTATGAGAAGAAAAGAGTCCAAGTCCTATGGGACTAAGAAAATGATTGAAGGCCATTATAAACAAGGCGATACGTGTCTAATCATAGAGGATGTTGTGACATCAGGATCCAGTGTTTTAGAAACAATTAATGACCTAAGAAAGGAAGGTCTTAGAGCGGAGGAAGCTATTGTAATATTGGACAGAGAACAAACAGGGCGAAAAAATTTAGAAAGTAATAATGTGAAATTAAGATCTCTGTTTACTATGACACAACTCTTGAAAATTTTAGTTGAAAATGATAAAATTACAGACAAAATGAGTGATGATGTTAAGACATTCTTGGAAAATGTTGAAGCTCCAGTAATAGGTAACAATATATTTATTTATCATTCTATCACTTAGGAAATGATTATTTATTGCATATTGGGGCAAACATGTTGTTATAGGAAGGAGGACTCCTATGTTCAAACTGAAGATTCCACTAAGTTTGTAACATGCAAGTTTTTTTTACATTATTATATTAGGCAAACAAGCAGCCAAGTGTGTGCAGACTAAGGATGCCCATATAAACCTAAATTATAATTGTTTTTTAGACACTATTACTAACTAACCCATGCCGGCTTGTATCTATGATTCATTAATATATACCTTCTAGGTTTTCCTTCTATAGTTCACTGAAAACTCACAAAAGCATGAAACAAGTCTTTCTGACTATCGCTTTTTGTGTATTATGTTAATAAACCTAAATGCTACATTACTGTTGTGCCTTTCTATAAAGTTGCAATGCTCCCAGAAATTTGAATAAGCTAACATAGCTTTATGACACTTTATGTAATTATGAATTGTAACATTCCATTCCAATAATAATTTAAAAATACATTTTCAGCTCGAAGTGTACAAAGGACATTAATACCTTACGAAAAAAGGGCTGAAGAAGCAACAAACAGCATAGCTAAAAGACTGTTTAAGATAATGACAGTTAAAAGAACAAATCTATGTTTATCTGTGGATTTAACAAAAAGCATTGAAATACTTGATCTTGTAGAACATGTAGGCGAACATATTTGCTTATTGAAAACACATATAGACATTATTGAAGATTTCACACCAGATTTTACCACTAAAATAAAACAGTTGGCAGAAAAATATAACTTTTTGATTTTGGAAGATAGGAAATATGCTGACATTGGTCACACTGTATCCCTTCAACACACCAAAGGGCTATATAGAATTAATGAATGGGCAGATTGTGTCACTGCACATTCTCTACCTGGGGAGGGTATTTTAAAAGCTCTCAATGACCAAGAAAATGACAGAGGGGTTTTTCTACTAGCTGAAATGAGTTCTGAGGTATGTATTTGTTTTTTTATAGTATAAGAGGTCAAACAAGCAGTCCGGGACATATTTTTGGCTACCAACACCTATAGACATCTGCCTCAAACCTCTTATGTTTTATGAATGCGTAGCCCTCCTACTTCCTCCCCATTGAGCTACCGGTTACTTATACACTGGCTGTCACTTTATACCAATATTGCATAAGCAAAAGGTATCTCTCAAATTCTGCCGGCTCAATTTGGCTGCATGCATGTATGCTCTATTTAAAATAAATAAATTAAATAAAAATTGCTAAAAATGCTCTATTTACTATGTAAGAAATAAGAGGTTATGGATATTGCAACATAAGCCTACGCAATCTGGGTAGCTCTCAGATGATGCCCTCACAAGATTGCCTAATGCCAGGTGTCAAGACAAAGCTGGCCAATTAGGCTTATAAATGGTGTCCCTCTTTTTGTTAGGCTTCTCAAATTTGACCAGTTGTCTTGTTCTTAAGAGTAAGATTTGGAAGAAATCACGGGCATCAGAAGACTCCAATAAACCTCCAAATGCTTTTATAACCTTTGTGATGTAAAAAAAAGGGGTTATCTAGTGCTTGCAATTATTACTATACTTTACTCCATCACTTTAGTTCTTTCTTACAGTTTTGTTTAATTTAATTTATTTTAGGGTAACCTCATCACACCAGATTACACAGAAGCTACAACAAAATTGGCAGCTAAATATCCCAACTTATTAACAGGATTTGTCTGCCAGAAGGGAACCACCTTCACTGACCCAGGTCTGATACAGCTCACGCCGGGAGTACAGCTGGAGAGTTCAAAGGATGATCTGGGACAAGTTTACAACACACCTGAGAAGGTTATCCTGGAAAATGGAGCAGATGTGATTGTTGTGGGTCGGGGTATTGTTAAAGCTAAAAATCCCAAAAGCCAAGCCATCATTTATAAAGATACACTATGGCACTGCTATGAAAAGCGAATCTCTAACAATTAGGAATTTTGTTATAATGTAACACTTTCATCCCTCTATTTTTAATGAGTTCATTCCTATTTTATAGATGATCACTATTAGATTAGTTTTTTTTTTATAATTTATTTACCAATTTCCGAGTCATTCCAAAATAAAAATAATTATAATTCATAATATTTTTTAAACCAATATAAAATATATTGGTTGGGCTACATTTAAAATAAAAGAGTTGTAAATATTGTCTTTGTGCCAAAAATTTTTTTTTTTAAATAAGGAAATGTTTGTATTGTTATCGAATATTTGATAGAATTTTTTTGAGTAATACCTTAAACTGAAATCAAATCCTATGGGACCAAGCTGTTGAATTTGTAATAAATACTTTATATTTGTATTTTAGTTAGTAAGTATACAATTAGTATCTATATAGTAAAAATAGTGCACACAATTTTAGTATATTATGCAATATATTATTCACCTATTTTAGTTCAAAAGTTATATTAATTTACATTTACCTGTTGCCTGGATTACCCCTTGATGGTCCCAAGTGGCCTAGCAGTGTTATTTGGTAAAGTAGGTCTATTAACTCTTGAGGCACACTAAGCAATAAAATAAGCAAAGGGACTGCCTCTTATTATTAGAATATTATAAATTTTTTATGAAACTAAGCAAATAATATTTACACTCCATAATTTTCCTATTTATAATTGTCAATAAGTTCCTAATGTTACTTACATATGGTGTCTAGCGACTAGGATACCTATCTTGTGAGTAATGAGCTTTCAACTAATTTCCATTAATTATTATTATTATTAATTGTTATACTTATTACTGATGTTTCATACGTCTCCTAAATTTCTATACACCATGGTGTAAAAAATATAAATAGATAATTAGTATTGAATTAAAATTGTATTGCTGATGAATGATATACTTTATTAGATAAAAATAAATCTATTTTGTAAATTATCCATATTTTTTTTTGTTGAAAATATCTTGCGAAGTTGATTTCAAAACCATTTTTTTGTTGAAGCAGCAATATATACCACATTTACTTAAGTATGATTTGAGCCCGGGTGTCCCCTAGACATATGTCGGACTCGCCTCGTGGGACCTATGTCACTTGGAAGTGCAACATCGACTAAACCGGGTGGCTTCACGTGAATTCATGTATACGAATAAATCTTTTTGCCATGATTCTGTTCGTAGAAAACTATATAATCTGAATCTCGGAAACATCTCCCAACTATTTTCATGAAATTTAGTATGCGTTTTCAGGCAAAAAGTCGATCTAACTAGGTTTCGTGGTTTCTGTGTAACCGTGTTTTCAGGCAGCGAAATATAATATTATTAAAATATAAATTACTTTTAATAGCTCAGGTGGATAAACTCCGCCCCCTGAAGATGCTGCCACCTTGTCGTGGTGGGGGAGCTTGCGTGCCTCTATGATCCCCAAGACTATGCCGGACAGGGTCACCCGTACCGGACCAGACCGGGGGGAGAGGTCAGACTAAGAGCAGCTCAGCTGGGAGGTGGTCCACCCGTCACTCTGAATCAGCAGTAGGCGCCGTGGATTAGGACGGCGTGGCGTGCTCCTTTGGCGCTTTGGGATTAGGGGTCAGGATGGGAACTTGATCCTATTGCACGGTTCCAACGTTGGAGTACGGACTGTTCAAAGGCAGCCCGACAGTCCCCAAGGAGGAGAAGTCTGGCCTTTCTGGGGGGATCCTGTTGCTTGTAGATCCGGGGCTCTCCAATTATAGCGGCTGAAGGCACCCGCAGGGGTTAAGTCGATAAGGGCAACCCCCAATTACTGAGCCCGGCGCTGTACTCGGTTGAGCCACACGGGTTCGTGGGTAGCATACATAAAAAAGTATTGCCTGCGTTACCAAAAAATGGTGGAATAACTTGCGAGCTTGCAGGCCGAAACCATAAATCTCTAGATCGATCCTAGGTGTCTCTTATTTTACTGTACTTACTACTCTTATTTCACTTTTTTTAAGAAATCTATCAATTAGGTATGTCCTGCGCTCTGCGGTTTCATCCGTGTAAATTTCGATCCCGTGGAAAATACAAAATCCTCCCATCACCCATGGCATCCCATAGGAACATTTTTTCGGAATAAAAATGTCCTATATGTTAATCTAAGTTACCCTTTATGTGTGTGCCAAATTTCATGAAAATCGGTTCAGCAGTTTTTGCGTGAAGGAGTAACATACAAACTATATAACTAAAATTTATAATATTAATAAGATAGGATTTATTTATATTAATGGTGGGGGATCTATTAATGCCCATTTATATAAGCATACTTTATTTAAAAAAATACCGAGAAACGCTCGATCGGTCAGATATAACGCTTTAAGCGAAGGATTCGACCCTATCAGACCCTATGAACGAGCATAACCAATTTCTCTTTTTTTTATTGTTTATGGGGGCATATATGTCAATGTCAATTGTCAACAATAAACTGTCAAATCAAACCAATCAAACTTGTAATCAGTAATGGCCTCAAAACAAAACATTATACAAAGACAAAAGAAATGGATAAAATAGCTAAGGATTTAAATATAAGCCCCAAAAATATTTTTGTTACCGCTTCGCCCACTACATTTGCCGTCGTTGTTCATAATAATTGGATTAGAAATTGGTTAAAAAACCAGGAACTAGACAATTCCTTACATAATTCAGAATATACAGTACAACCTGGTGAAAGTGTATCATATCCACAAAAAAAGTTATTTATAAGGGTAATGTACAACAACTAAATTATGTCTAATAAAAGAAAAGTAGAAAAACTTATTTTAATTAATTTTTCCTCTATAAATTTTTCAGGTAATTGAAAAAAAGCTTTCTAAGGTTTTGCCTCTTCCGCGATATAAATTAAATGAAAACAGCAACGATTTACATTTAACATTCGCACAACTATTACAATATGTATCACAGAACAATCAGAGAAATTTGTGGAAGGAGTCGTATAAAAAATATTGCGTAAATAACGAAAGTTTAAAAGAAACAACTATAGTCAATTTATTGGAGCATGACCAGCTCTTATCAGAAATTATTGTTAGACTATATGGATGTAATATAGTGAGATTGAAAGATGGTACACAAAAATTTAACGAGTACAAAGATATTCCTAGTAAGCATGTATTAAAATCTTATGAAACCCACGTCAATTTATTAGCAGCTATTTTTGCAATAGAGACAGATAATAATTTCTATATTGTGTACAGAGGATATTATGACAACAGTTTATTAGACTGCCTTAATTTTAGCCCAAATTTGATAGACAAGACATACTCGAGAGGGCTATTAATTATATACCAACTTTTGAATTTCTCAAAAGCATTATACGACAGGGGGTTGAGTATAGGCACTCTTACACTGCAAGATATATTTTTGTCAGAGGATTTATGGCTTCAAATAATTCCACCTATAACTAACAATATAAAATGCCTAGATCCATCATTGATATGCGAACAAAATAGAAGTAATAAAACTACAATACCGACTGCTGCAAATGGTGAAGAAACAAAAAAAGGAGAGGAGTGGTGTTGGCGTAATGATGCCATACAGTTGGAGAAACTCTGTTTGTTGTGGGTGAGAGGCAGGCTATCCAATCTAGACTATTTGTTACATTTAAACATTTTAGCTGGACGCTCACCAAATGACCCTCAGGCACATTTCCTAGTCCCTTGGGTGACTGATTTTAACTCCAGGTGTGGTTAGTATAAAACTTCCTATTTTCAATATGATACTTGCTTTAGTCTGAATTATATGCATGGAATGTTGTAGTTCATGTCTTAGATTCATAGATGCATATTAAGATCAACAATAGATAAACTGTGCAATGTTAAATTGTGTAATAATGTATCATTGGGGTACTTTGTAATAGTGTAATACTAAATGTAAAATTTCCATAGCAGTCTGTAAATCCTAATAACATTAGAAATGTTAATGTGTTTATTACTCTTTTATGCAAAAACTTATAACAACAATACAAATAGATTTAATTTAAATCATGATCTAGTTTCATAAATATGGTTTCTTTAGGATATAATATATGTGGGTGCACAGCTATTATTTCTATAATTCTTTTTTTTTATAGTTTAGGGGGCAAACGAGCATTGAGAGCCTTTGGATGACTACCGACGCATAGACATCCACATAGAGCCTATGCAGGCGCTCTGCCCTCCGTTCCCCTCGCACCCCGCTGGCCATCGGAAACTCACACCGAAACGAAACGCGACAGCAAAGCTGTCACCTTACGCCAGTCTCGTGTGAGTGAGAGGTACCTCCCCCGTCGTGCGGGCCCAATTCGGCTACATAGGAAGATGTAGTGTCATGCCCCATGCAGGGCAGCAAGGCACTACCTCCTACAAAATGTTGATTGTAAAGACTAGTGCATGCTAAATAAAATTATTTCGATCATTTGTATTACTTTGTTATTGTTATCTTTGTTAAATGCATGTTATATGTGAAATTTGAGAACAAGTTATATGATTACCCAGTTCTCGAAATACAATCTATTTACATTGAATTATATTATCGAGTTTAATTAAACTAAAACCTTCACACGAAAATTAATACCCACTATAACGAGGCAAGAGATGGCATATGTTCTTCAAGTTGCACACTTTTTAGGTTCAGATTTGATGATGATGATGATGATGCTATATTGTTATAATTCCAGGCAGAAATTGGCGAGATTTGTCGAGATCGAAGTACAGGCTCAACAAAGGTGACAGACAACTTGACATGACCTATGACGTCGCTAACTGCTCGGGACACATCCCGCACCATGTCACAGATGCTCTCACCGACATCACTTGCTATGTGTATTTAGCTCGCAGGTTATTATTATAAATGCTCATTATTATAAATGCGATGATTTGTATGTATGCTATTTTGTCTCTCATAAACAATTGAATGTATGATTTTATTTGAAATATGGCAGACTCAGATTATAACCTGGAATGACATTTATAAAACTTGAGGCACCGCCCGCAGGGAATGACTGAGACTAACATACAATAATCACATTGATCGGGTACTGTCAGGTGCAAGTTGTCATAATCAGAGTGTTTGTTTTAGAGTTTTGTTTTAGTTGTTTTAGTTTTTACAATAATTATAGTGCTGTGTGGAAGCCAGTTAAATAAGTGAACTGGTGTGAAGATGTTATTATATCTCATCTCTAAACTATCTTTTTGTAAATTGCAGGACTTCAAAAGATATACTCTGTAAATATGTCCGTAACAAGTGGGTGCCTGCTGAGTATCCTGCGTCCATACAGCGGATGCAGGAGTGGACGCCGGACGAGTGCATACCGGAGTTCTACACAGACCCCACCGTGTTCAAGAGTATACACGAGGACTTACCTGTGAGTTGTTTGATTTGAATACGTCTTTTAATCATAATATCAAATCATAGGCAAACTTTGAAAAAACCGTTACAAAATTTTTTTTACTATAAACTGACGATTTGTGAAATTTAAAAAAAATATCAAAAATTCTCAGCAAACTTCTTTACGTTTCTGGTTTTTTGTTTATGTATTTTTTGTGCTAGCATCTCTGCAGTATTTTATCCTATTTCAAAATAAACATATCACAATAATTCAATACTAGAAGATGCTCTCTAATGTTTCACATTTTGTTTTGTAGTATAGAAGGGAAAACATGCAATCGGAACCCTTTTCATGACTAACGACGTCCATAGACTCTGCTTAGAGGTCATACAGTTGCGTTGCCCTCCATCCTTCTTATCCCTCCATGTCCACCGGCCAGGTACACACCACACTAGGCATGTGTCCGATATATCAAATTCAATATAAAATCTGATTTCAAGCCCAAATCGATATGTATCGATATTTAAAACTAAAAAATCTGATTTCGATTTACCCGAACGATCAGACTATGAAAACGATTTAACGAAAACGGATTACGGATACACCACAAGAAACGCGACAGCACAGCTGTCACTTTACGCCGATCTCGTGTAAGCGAGAGGTACCTC
>LUGF01039758.1:8183-24553 GCA_001625245.1 Calycopis cecrops
TTAGTTCATGGAAAAATGGTTCGATCGGAACTAATTTCAGTTCGCTGTTTGGTAGATGTTCATATGGAAGAATTTCAAAGCAATTTTTTATTTATTTTCTAGTACATTGACGTATATCATATGTGGTATCATAAGTGTGTGGTATCATAAAAATGATACCACAACCATAATACTGAGTGGTTACCATTTTGGGTACTGGTTACACTGTTGCGCTTTTCCCGTTCTATTATTTACGTTTTCTTTTTTTTTTTGTTTTGTTGGTTTTTTATAAGTTTTTTTGTGATTATTATTTTTTAAGTATACTTTTGTTTTGTTTTTTCCCTTTTTATTTTTTGTTATTTTGTTTAAAATATATTATGTTTGTTTTGTCTTTTGGTGTGTAACTAGCCCAAATAAAGAAATTTTTATTTTATTTATTTTATTTATATAAAAAGTCGGAGCTTTTTCATAACTGCCGACGCCCACAGGCATCTTAATTGTCATTGAGATTCGTTGATTTCCTCCTCTCACTCCCCCTCTAATGAGACACCGGAAACCCACAAACCGGTCGGAATCTCGGAAATAGTATTGATCGCAATGGCACAAGGTTTTCGTTGACTAATGGAAATTTCCCATAGATGGCATGCGAAGTGGAAGGATGCGAACGTTGTAGAGAGTAAGTAGTACATGCATTTAGGATACTTCTGTTTTTTTTAATTAGGTACATGCATATTTTTATTATTTTACAATAAAATAAAATGAAAATGAAGTGAAGTGACGCGACGTGATAGGAAGTGAAATCAAGCGAAGCAAAATGAAATGAAATAAAACGAAAGAAAAGGGAAAGTGGATTAGTAAAAGGGCACTAACTTGTAGAGTGGCAAGAATTATACGTGGGGTAACAGAGCCTGTGAGCAAACCCGTTTTAACTCTCGCAATTGGCTCCGCATACCGAGGAGTAGAAAGAGGCATGAGTGCAGCTAACGACGATGATGAAACTGTTAATGACCTGCCGTAAATTACGAGTTGTATTGATTACCCTACTAATATTGCAAATGCGAAAGTTCTCTCTCTCTCTATGTTAATTTACGCGTTATATTTTAGCGGCGCCCCGCGGTTTCACCTGCATAAATTTCGATCCCGTGGAAAATAGAAAACTATCCCATGACATACATACACATAGGATAATTTTTTCGGGTTAAAAATTAGTACCTAAAAAACTAATCTATGTGTTAATCCAAGTTACTCTCTATGTGTGCGCCAAATTTCATGAAAATCTGTTCAGCAGTTTTTGCGTGAAGGAGTAACAAACAAACAAACAAATAAACAAACATACAAACTTTCTCAATTATAATATAAATAGGAAAATAGGATTTAGTTAGATATAATTGTGACCTACATCACAGCGGACAATGAAAAGTTGATCTAGCTAAGGTTTCCTCTAGGGACAGGCTTTCATTAAACTGTGCATCAACTTAAATGTTAATGTGTTATATATAACAAACTGTCCCGATGGCCCGATTAACTCGGAGGCTGTAACTCCCGAATGGGACATTAAAGGGAATGCGGATAATCGAAGGTTCCTCGGGACTTGTAATACACACTAGAGCAGAGTTCCCCCAAATTTTTTGTGTCGTAGACCCCTTGCTATGATTTTTCGTGTGGGGTAGACCCCCTACTTACCTGATATTAATATCTTGTAAATTTTTAACTGTAGTGAAGTTTAGTGTTAAAAATTTAAAGTATGAATACATGTTAAAATATACATCTATTAATTGAATTTAAAATAAAATTTTGTATCTGTTATGTAAAATATACGTAACATTAAATTAATATAAAATAAACTATAAATAAAATAACAATTAGTATGATGTAAGTAAATAGGTACTATCAGTGTATGTGTTAAGATCCACTAAGGTGGACCCCCATTTTCATTTCATGGACCCCCAAATTTTTTTTCGCTGACGTAGACCCCTTGCAGGTTGTCATACACCCCTTAGGGGTCGATATAGACCACTTTGGGAATCACTGCACAAGAGTCTAAATAGCCCTTAGGAGGTAGTGCCACGCTGCATGCATGCATGTAGTCAAATTGGGGGAGTTACTTCTCTAAACCGATGTGAAGTGACAGTGCGGCTTCATTATTACCGTAGTTACAATGACATAACATTACTCAAATCCAACTTCCATTGGCGTTGCCTGATGTGTGATGTGTGAAGTTTTACTTCAATAATCTAGTGGATGTTCTGGCGTTGGTAGTCACCAGAAATAATCTCACCGCTCTCAACACTCTATTTTCTCCTAATAAAAAAAACATCGCAAAATATCTGCAATAATCCTTATACGATGACGGTACTGCAATAAAGGTGAAAATCGTATCAAACCTCGTGGTACATTACACACGTTAGCGCTCGCTCGGTTTGTCATCAGACGATACCCGCCTACAACATAACATATATTACTGCCATTTACGTTACTGCCTCAAATTTAGAACGAACAAAATATATTAATTATAAAGCTTATTAAAGGTGTGATGACGTCACAACGTCCAGCGTCACATAGTAGGCGAGATTTAAATAAGAGCAAGTTCAGATGAAGCGAATTACCTGCAAGTGCAATCGCTTTGCCTGTACAGGCTCTAAGCCGATTTTTCCGGAGATACTATACCACGATATCTGCATAAAAAAGTGGTTATGGGTTCATTTTGAAGAGCTTAGTTTTTTATTAGTATGTAGCTAGCTGGGCATTCGTGGCCGATGGAAGAAGGAAGGTAAGCAACGCAACTATATAGCCACATTGCTTTATTTTTATGTGTTTATGGGCGTCGGTTTTCATCATAGCCGTGTGCCCCTAGTACTATAAAAAAAATCACTTCAATAAAATAGAAGACCAATTCAATTGTCACATCTACGGTTGAACTAGTGTTCTACTTGAAATTAAAAAGCTCCTCTAAAAATGTTTCATAGGTTTCTAAATTACTGAACAAACGCGAAAGTCTAACTAACACGCACTAGTTATGATACAATATTATTAAATTCACTATCTCGAAAATATATGTATATCTAAATAAGGGTACTTTTGTACCTAGCGAACGACCACCGCATTTTATGCGATCCTACCAACATTATAAATGTAAATGTTTTAGTGTATGTTTGTTATTTCTTCACATAAAAATTAAGGGATTTAGATGTAATTCGGCACTATAAAAGATTAAAATTTGGAAAAACATAAAATTATTTGCCAGTGCTGCGGCAAAGTTTGAGATGTAGCTGATGGCAGGAGAAATGATAGACTTATTCTTGAGATGATATTAAATTCGTAAACTTAAGTAGCGAATGATTAATTAATTATTTTAATGACAATGTGTTGGCCGTGTTGGCACAACTATTTATAAGCAAAATTTATTCTTTCTCTTTTCTTTGTTTGGAACGCGTTTGAAACCGCAAGTCAGAAATAAAATAGCCAGAGAATTTTCATAGGCTTTATTAGAGAAACAGGATAATGGTCTGTATAACCTATACGCGGATGTCTATGGGCGTCGGTAGTCATGAAAATGGCTCCGACTGCTCTATATCTCTATACATATATAAATATAAAATTCACGTGTCACAATGTTACTTACCATGTTCCTCCAAAACGGCTGGACCGATTGTCATAAAATTTGGCCCATTGGGTAGGTCTGAGAATCGGCCAACATCTATTTTTCTCACGATATTTCCACGGAATCGAAACTTACACGAGTGAAACCGCAGAGCACAGTTAGTAATATTATAAAAGAGAACTAGGTACTTAGGATATTTCATTTTTTGATGGAATAAAGTTGTAAAGTAACTGTTGAGCCGTGTTTGGGTTTTGACCCTTTCTTGGTGTATTTCTCAGACTCGCCATGCGTTCGATATCGGCACCGCAAAACCGCTTATTCAGCACGTAAACGATATAGTAAGAGAGCTTGATACTTAAAGTTAAGTGTTTGAGGTTTATTGTTTGCTAAAAACTTTTATACTAACTAAATACAACCATATAATACTAGCTAGAGGATCAAGGAGAATGTTTTACTATATTCTTGCTACCAATTGACTTGTAGAAATATCAATTGCCCACAAATGTTCTATTTGGTAAAAAAAAGTGTGTGCTTTAGACCACAGAACTGAAGTAAAACATAATTATTGATTTTTATTACCGTCATGTAGTATTTTTTTTTCACATAAATCGAATTTTAATTTTGAATTTGAATGACAATTTCAATAGATCTCGCCCAATGTGTGATTTTTGTAACGCTATCTATAGTTTACTCTTTAAGTAAAGCGCGCGGAAAGAAGTTTTTCTTCAAAAAACTTAGCAATTTCTTGAAGACAAGGCTTGTATAGAAGTGACAACTTAAAACTGGTAGTTCAAAGTTTTCATTTACACAAGTGTGTAACCTGTTTTGTACATACGTAGCGCTGCGTAGCTGCTATGATTTAGCGACACTATTTCCGTATGCTACATATCATGTTCCTGTGTCGATCTCTTAATATTTTTCTCTGTCTTTACTTAAGTATTCATTTCAGTAATTTTTTTAATTGAAACAAAACTTTTTTGTACAAAACACATTACTTAAAAATTAAAATGTCTACAAGCTCTCGTACTACCTTCTTAAATGGCGCCTGGCTTAGAGCGATTGTATTGACGTCTTGGCGTGTGCGTTGCGAGCGTTCCTAACTTTCTGTGCGGCGTGTTAGCTGTATATGTACGACATATTATTATAAACTCTTTATGTTTAATAAAACTACTATTATAACGGATTTTATCGCGGTTTATTTGAGTTTTTTTTATTTAACTTTAGGTATTTAACAATCCCGATGTTTCAGAAGCTTTACATCAACCATGAACGTTGGTATTGTAAAATACTTAAATAAGCCGAAAAATACTTAAATAAACCGCGATAAAATCCGTTACAATAAATTAGAACGATGAACATTCACGTAAACTTAAGAAATCATTGTCTCATTGCAGCATTTCGTCTATTAATTAAAGTGAAAACTTCATTTGTTGAGTTAGACAGGGGAAAATATAATCAGTTCACGTCACCAAATGTGTTAGCGTAGTTCCTTTGCTACTAAGATATAGAATTTATCATAGCTTTCAATTTTCAATTCTATGACTAGTTGTTATGACTGCCTTTTTTTTGTTAAATATAAAACAATAATAATATATAATAATAATATCCTAGCCGATTTCGGCTACAGCGGCCGTCTCTATAGAGATGAGCCAGATGCGCAGGATATATATACTACATTCCCTCACTCTCATATTCCGATGGGACGGGCAATCCGACATGACCGATGAGAAATCAGGCGCAGGACCGACGGCTTAACGTGCTCTGCGAGGCACGGGGGTGTATCACCGCCAACTTCCTGACTCCGGACTATTAATAGAAATTGAAAAATCCCAATAACAATTTTTGGTTAGACCCGGGATTCCAACACAGGACCTCACGTCTGTGGTTGAACACGCTTACCACTAGACCACGAGGCAGTCAATATAAAATACACAATAATTAGTATGCTAGCGCGGACCGAATGTGATTTATAATGACCTGTTATCCAGCTTAACCCTATTATACAAAGACCGCAGAGACCCATGTGTAGTATTTTATTACAAATAACTCATTAAATATCTACATAGTTTTGAGTACAAGCAACAATCACGGCATTTGTAGTCTCATTTTTCTCAAAGTGCCTCTAGCTTTTTGATATTCTCCTTGCATAAGGTATTAGTAGTGAAAATAACGAATCTCGATTGTATTAAAAGGAATGTAAAGTAACTTGTAAAAAGTTTATGGAGGTAGAACGAAATGGACTGCAATGGATGCTGCCACAAAAGGCCTCGTGCCACTTGTTAGTTTCCGGTGGCCCATAGGTTACCAGTTCATCATTCCATCAGTTACCAAAAGGCTCCAATTTGTTTGCCCCGACGCGTGTCCAGTAAACAAAGAATGAAAAAAGTATCCGGTATTCCCAAGTCCGTTACAATTTAGAGAGAGCGATTTCTCGTACAATTTTTTCACGGAATTTTCAAACTTTCCTTTTTGCAATTATTCCAATTATTTTCATACCTGAAACTTTTCTAGGACGTAGCGAGTATGATGAAATTGCATTTTAGAACGTTGTTACGTTAAAGGTTAAAGTTACGTACCTATTGTATTGAAACTCTTCTAGTGTAGCTCAAGCGGGCCGACATGGACATTCCTATTATTGACTGGTGAGATATTGTAATAGGCGGAAAACTAAAAGTACCTACTTATTATTTAAAAAAAATACCCCACTATAAATATTAATCAAAACTATTTTAAAAATCATTTTTGAGACACAAACGACAAGAAAATTGTATTTTTTTTATGGTATAGGAGGCCAAACGAGCAGTCGAAGAAATTTTCATGACTACCGACGCCCTCCTCTTTCCTCCTCTATAGTCCACCTGCTACTTACGCTGTACACACCGCATGCGACACAGCTACTTACATATCGTCAACATCACCTCACTCCATGAGTTGATGATTTTTCTACAGTATAATGACATAATCGACCAGTAGGAGCCATATACCTATATATTATGCGCTTTATTATACTACTACCCTTGCTTTGCTCGTGTTCGTAATTTCAGTTTTTTATAAAAAAGTATCCTGTCATTTCCAATACTTCTAAAAATATCTGTTAACAGTTTTATGGTGATCAGTTGAGTTGTTTTTATGTGAAAGCGTAACAAACAAACTTACATTCATCTGTATAATATTAGAAGGGATATATATCGAGAGGTACGTATCAGTCATACCGTCTCAATTCCGCTGCAATACAGCAGGACACTTCCTCTCACTAAATTGATAGACATTTCGTTTATATCTATTAGTGCGTGTTACAGGAGACGTCTGTTTACGTGGAAACGTTGATAAACGAATTGGAGGGCGGGTTCGGACCGCCGCACCCGATAATGAGCGCGCTCTAACTACGTTCCGCTCACCTCGAGCGTGTGGCCGACCACATCACAGCGACGTGTAGCCGCACTATAACGATATTTCACACAGCGACGTGTAGCCGCACTATAACGGCATTTCACACAGCGACGTGTAACCGCACTATAACGATATTTAATCACCACCTTGTTCGAACAAGAATTTTCAGTCGCTGATCGGGGGCTTGAAGAACGGACTTAAAAGCGTTATTAGCATTTATCTTTTACTTCATAAGACAGGATTTTGTGTTGTATTTGCCCATAAGGAGTAAACACTAATCATGTGTGGTAATTGAGACTCACGGTTTTAAAAACATAAATAATAGTTTGGTGGTAAATTTTGCGGTGTTACACACCTGCTGAATACTGGAAAGCCAATGTTTTTCAAACTTCATCGACTATGTTCCGTTCTTAATTTTCAAGTATGTGTGTCTTGTGCCAAAGTGGCTTTCATAATTTTCCAAAGAGAGCCACATAGAAAAAGAAGCTTAATAAAAAATACAGATCCGTTGCCCTCCTAACTCCTTCCCTCTCACGGCAAGAAAGACGACAGCTGTTAATTTCAAACCGGGTTCTCGTAATTGTACGGTATGCGAATTAAAATCACATTAACTAACAAGGTTCGTTATTAGAATCGCACACCGAACAATTCGCAGAACATCAAATGTGGTAATTACTTCACTCTGTGAGACTTAGACGACGGGAGAATGGGCAAAGTAATTATCTCCTGTGCGACTAAGAATTTGATTGCCAATAATTAGTTTTTAACTCACAAAGGCATGTGTTTTGGAATGTGAAATCGACTTATAATACTTAGCTTTGTCACTGAATTCAGAGAGCTTTTTAGCGATATATTAATAGGTGAGGCAGGTAAGGTGAGAGAGAACTCTAGGTATTTTTGCCAGTTTTTAAAGGTGTATTGTTTTTTAAACGTGTTTGTAAGGATATTGGAGAATTTTTGCAAAATGATAAAGATAATAGCGTTATAAAGGAAAATACAAAACAATGTGTAATTCTATTACTACTGATGTCGATCCTGGTCCTTGTATCTCCCTCTTTTTTTATAGTACAGAGGTATAGTACATAGTTCTTTTAAAGTAAAAACTAGTAAACTTACCAACGCCCAAAAATATCCGCATAGTGATAGCGTTTCCTACGCTTTTACCGTCCATGGACCCCTGAAACCTGCACGCCCCACAATGAAGCGCTGCAGCTGCTGTAATTCTACGCCGGTATTCCGTGAGCGAGAGGTACCTCTCCCCACGTAATTGAAGGACCTAACTTAACTGCAATGCAATGGCACCACCTTTGAGGGGTCGAATTTGTTAAATTTTTTTCTGTTATGCACACTAAACTTATATAACCTTCATTTCATGATAAGTATGGTGGACCATAGAGGTGGGAAGAGGAAGGTGGGCAACGCATCTGCTTATCTCTATGAGGATGTCTATGGACGTCGGTTGTCATGAAAATGGCTGCGACTGCTCGTTTGCTACCCTATACCATAAAAAAAAGGAACTATCATGAATCTTAAGTGAATCTTGAGGTTATTACACCTACGTACTTTGGTTACCAGATGAAAACGTCGGCAAAGAAAAACATATTTTATTTATTATGGTAGAAACGTTAAACGTAAAGCTTAATGCGATTACTAGGAACATATCCGATATCCGGTACGATAACCAGGAGTGACATAAAGATGATATGTCTAAAAATATGCCATCAAAAACATGGCTTGTGAAAAACCAACTTATTTTTTCTAAAAATAAGTTTTAATATTTTAAAAAGTTGTGAGATCCATGTCATAGACCAAGTCCTAAGTTCCTACTTAAGGGACCTTCGGTCTTAAGTTATTACTTTATAAATATTAAAAATCTTTTACGTTTTAAACAAATAGATTGACTTGGCCATCGTACAAAATATTATTATAAAATGTAATGCTTATAATATAATATTATATATAGCTTGAGAGGTACATTGTATGTTCTTACGATAGTGCCGAGGTCACTACCATGCCCCCATGTCATATATGTTAGAAATATTACATTAAGATGCCGATTTTGAAAAAAAAAAGCAAAAAGACAATCCCTTTGTTTTCCTTATCATTCCGTATAGAACTATATCCGACCTGTGCCCACTAAATTGGACATCAAAAATAAAAATTATTCAATTACATTGAAATATAGCTTAAAATGTTACGTGCTGATAATGTATGTAGCTTTTTATTAGTGAAAGAATGGCTAAAATCTGTCCAGTAGTTTAATAGGGTTCCTATTGGTAAACAAGGAAAAAAATCTTTCTTCTTTCTATATTAGTAATGTCACATACCTAAAGAACTACAGAATAAAGAAAAACAAAATGCCAAATAAAAATTCATAATAGTTTTATTACGTCAACATTAACAGAGGACTAAATTCTTATATAATAGTATTTTTTGGTGAATGGTTAAATGGAACGAGCAACTTCGCTCCAGTTTCAGGGGAAACGGCACCACGTCAACAAGAATGGACTCGCCTAACGTTAATTTCCGTTGTGACTCTACCTTTAACGTTTTAAAAGGAATTGGACATTCCGAAACGTATGTTGAAATGTGCAACGCTACCTGGGTTCTATTTCTGGACGTATTTCTGGAAGGTCAAATACAATTCTATTTTATTTCATTTTGCTGTACTAAGTAATGGTAGCCTTTATACAATAATATATCTATTTGTACTACGTACCTACTACTACTACTTACGTACGTAAAAAGTATTTTTGACGGTGACCAGGCTCACTACTATACACCATAAAAACTTTCATTTGAATTCGTCCAGTAGTTTCGGAGATTACCCCGGACAAACAGACAAAAAAATAAAAGACATGGAAAAGTGTTCTAATACTGTTTTAACATTGCCCCTAACTATGTTTTCGCAAATATATCCAATGTACAGACACACGAATTTTACTGTTTTATTATGTGTATAGATTTTGCTCCTCTTAGAGAAATATTAAAGATTTTTTTATAGTTTATTTTATTTTTAATTATTATATATTATTATATTTTATATATTAATTATTAGTCAGCGCCTATTGGTGATTATCGAAGCCTATGATTGCCACGCAGAAGCGTTGCCCTCTGTTCTCCTTCAGGCCAACAGATACACGCAGACACAACACAACACACACACACACCAGAGCAAGAGATATCTCCCCGGTCGTGCCGGCCCATTTCCACTGCAATGTAGCCTGGAACTACCTAATACTAAATATAAACAATGATATAAATATTATTTTATAGTACCTATATCTTTTAAATATTTACAATTTTTTGAAGTAAAAACTACTGTAGGTAAGTACTTATAGAGTTGGATATCTATACCAATATTATTGAAATCATTTTAATTACGCTGACTTTTGATAAAATATTAGAAACAAATATGTTTATAAAGCTTGTAAACTTTCTGTCGGCCAATTAAAGAAGTATTAATAAATCTTCAGAAAGTGGAATTTATCAAAACTGAAAAGTATCGGTTATATATTTTTTTTAATTGAACGCTTACGAACAAAAAACAAAATTTGGTTCTATGATGTACATTTTATAATTGAATATGTAATGTACATGTAATATAAGCGACAACAAAAGTTAGTTAAAAGGCATAAAGGAAGAAATAAAACAAACAAATTTAAATTTTCTTACAATTTTATAAGGTCACACTTCCATAAAATTCATCCCAAAAGATCCATTGATATTGAGATAAAATGCAATTTTTAAGTTATCCCAGTGTGTAATCTATTCATCCAAATGCCTTTAGCAACATTAGCGTGAAAAAAGAACTAACATGCACACTTTCATTTATAATATCAGTAGCGTTAAATTTACCAACTTAACTTTACAACAAAAGAGTGAAAAATTATAAACGCTGAAAGCTGAAACATAATTCAATTGCCACATTTTCGATTACATTGTCGCAAAATGGCAGCCATTTTTAAAAAACGTTACACTCGAGTAGCTCTTAGCGATATTACTTTTCAGTCAAGTGCAATGTAATATTATAACTTAGTTTCTTATAAGTGAAGTGCCGAAATTAATATTTCCTTCGATTTTTGTCACACTGTAGTGGTGTCTGCGCTGTTTTGTTGTTGGATCAGACAGGTACCTCTAGAGAGGTACCTCTAGTCCTCGGTAGTGACCAACAAGCTCTCGGCTTATCGCCTGACTCCTTATTCGACTCTACTCTCAATACTCCTTATAATAGAAAGAAATCACAAACCAGTGCCTCATCTGTTTGGTCGTTTACCTTCACTAAAATTAAAAATATGAAAGGTCCAACCTGAAAACAATGTCATTATGTTGCGAACGTGACCCGGGCGCAGAGAATTTACCGCGGGAAATATATTTTGATATCTTGTCGGAAACATAACTGATGACTCATGTGGAGCTCGTATTTGGAAGATCCTTGGATATAATATTTAATCGTGTATACAACCTTATTTCCTCCCCTCACAAATCTCTTCCTCCAATAAAAATAGCTGATCTACATAATTCTGTCCGTCTGTACAGAGTATATCTGACGGTATTTTTATATGCAATATAAAGGGGCAATAGCCAGTGATTTGGCACGTTTGTTTTTGAAGTAAAACTTCTATACGCGCGCTTGACAAGAGTAAGCTAGCGGCGTTACAAAAATCACACATCGGGCGAGGCCAAGGCTATTCACATTCGAAATTAAAATTCGATTTAAGTGAAACTTTTTGTATTTAAAAAATAAATATCATATGACATTTTATGTCATTATAACTACGGTAATGATAATCAATAATTAAGTTTTATTTCAGTTGTGTGGTCTAAAGCACACTTTTTTTGACGAGGTAATATTGCTTTGAAAATTGAGGCTCTATTGAGCGAATCCGGGTGATGGATTAGCGGTACTGGCGTTCATTAGCAGACAGTAGGTATAGTAATGTACAAGAGCTTTTCATTATGAGGCTGGTCTCGGTGAAAAGGACAGATTTCTCCTACTTGGGGACTGCCAGGCTGCCTCTGAACAGTCCCGACGACGTTTAGCTTGGCCCGGGCCAGCTAGACACGACGTCGTTCTCATCCCGGCCTGACACGAGCACGGGGGTATTACTGGAGGCGCATTAAATTTCCCGCTTGTCGGCCTTCTTTTATGACTTTATGCCGAGCATCTCGTTGATAATGCTCGGCAGAGACTAGATTTCTCCGATGACCGACGTCAGATCGCGACGCAGAGCCTACCATCTCGGGCACACCTCGAGAATTTGCTGGGCGGAGTCCACACCGCGTCACAATCGTGACACCAACCAAATCAGCACTTGTGGTTATTGCGTGCAAGATTAACAAACATACTTTTTTTGCATTTATTATTGAGCAGGGAACAAAGGCTTTGTGTTAATTTTATTGCGCACTAACAAAGCGTTTTAGTGCATAAGGAGTGTGGCAACTTGCATGTTTGTAAAGTGGGACGTCGTGCTCGCGAACCGGACTGCAGTATCCGCAGCCCGCCATTACGAATTGCTGCATTACAAAAACTTATAGTTCAGCATTTTATAAGAGGTTTTTTTATACCATAGAAGGCACACAAGCAATTGGGTCACCTGATGTAAAGTGATCACCAACGCCCACAGACATCCGTAACACCAGAGGTCTAACAACGTACAAATATTATTAATGCGAAAGTTTGTATGTGTGTTTGTTTGTTTGTTTATTTGTTTGTTTGTTAGTCAAAAAACAAAAGTCGCAAAAACTGCTGAACCGATTTTCATGAAATTTAGCACACATATAGAGAGTAACTTGGATTAAGAAATAGGATAGTTTTTATCCCGAAAAAATGTTGGTATGCGATGCCATGGGATGGTTTTCTATTTTCCACGGGATCGAAATTTACGCAGGTGTAACCATGGGGCGCAGCAAGTTATATATTATATTATTAAGAGGTAGTTTATTTTGCAGCCGAATTTGGCCGCCACAATTGAAAAGGAACTCACGGAGTAGCCCTTGTTTCGTTGATTGTGAAGGGATGAAGGAGGGCAACGCATCTGCATGTGCGCATGTTGATGGGCGTGGGTAGTCGCCAAATTTAAGCTCGTTTGCGCCCCCGTACAAGCATACCCCGTATAAGCAGTCACATATCGCAGCATCAAGTTACAGTTACATCATTGATCAGTCATCACGCTATTATGTTTATAAGATTATTGGTCGCAGCATACTTATGAACTCGGAAAGGGATCGTAACCGTATCACCTCGAGCCGGTCAGTATTCTTTGTATGAAACTTCATACTGCAACGCACACTAGCGGGAAAAGTAACGTAATCGTATCGTCTTCGCTTTTATAGGCGAGCCGTTTACGATCCCTTTCCGAGTTGATAAGTGTGCGATCATTATGCAGGGACAAACGGGTAAAGGAGGGCAACGTATATGCATAACCTTGCTTGTTCGCATGTCGGTGGGCTTAGGGTCAACTCACACCAAAAGAGCGGCGAAGGGCAGCGAAGCGGAGCGCAGTTTGTGTCATATGAATTTCAACTTTATTTTCATTACAATAGTGCTTAGGTATTATCGAATTCTCGCGACTTCTGGTGCATTCCAGCGACTTCCCGAGCAGTCGCGGGAATCCGCGCGCCTTCCCTACCGGGCGGGTCGCTTCGCTTCGCTGCGCTTCACTGCGCTTCGCCGCTCTTTCGGTGTGAGTTGACCCTTAGTCATTGGAAAGCTGAGGCTCTGCAAGATAGAACCCTTCACTACAAAAAAGTCACAATAATAAAATTATAAACACTTTTATATACAACTCCTGTCTGTAAATATATACCTACTCACGGTATTTATTTCAGGTGCTAATAGGTACAACATAAATTTCAATTAAACTCTGAAATACTTTTTGTTTATACAAACCCTCATCAGAAGTTGTAGCGTTACTTAAAATTTATGACTGGACCGATTTTGTTCGTATACGTTTATGTATTTATCACCATCACTACATAGTATAAAACAAAGTCTGTGTGTCTGTATGCTTAGATCTTTAAAATTACGTAACTGATTTTGATGAGTTTTTTTAATGTGTGATTGATAGTGATTCAAGAGGAAGGTTTATATGTATAATGTTGTGATAAGTTAAATAAATAATGCAGTATTTTTAAATAACGAAAAGTATTTTTATTACTAGTTATGAACAATCAACTTGTGCACCACAAAGACAGATAAATCTATGGACAGATAGTTGACGAGTTGCCAACATAAAAAAAAATATAAATGTAATTACATTGTACTATTTCAACACCCCCACTCAATGTAATTACACCTAATACATAACATAGGTATTATAATATCTACTTAATATTACCTACACCACATATCCCCAAAAATCGAGTTATCAATTCTTTATTTAAAGACTTAGTAAGCATATCTGCTGGTTGATCACTAGTTTTAACATATTTTAAACACAACCTTTTATTTTTAATCAGTTCCTTTATATAGTGATAACGAATATCAACATGTTTTAAACGTTTAACAGTGTCAGTACATGCAACAGATATGGCTGACTGATTGTCACAATAAATAGGAACTGGACACACATGCTTTATGTTGAAATCAAATAACAGATTAACTAGCCAGCATGCTTCAGTAGCAGCCATGCTAATAGCCACATATTCAGACTCTGTAGAAGATAAACTTACAGACACTTGTTTCTTGGAACTCCAGGATATTAAACAATTAGAAAATTTAAACAAATAGCCTGTCGTTGATCTTCTATCAGTAAGGTCGCCTCCCCAGTCTGCATCACAGTACCCTTCCAAAACATTATCAGTACATTGATATACTAATTTATAATGTATAGTTTGTTTGACATAACGCAATACTCTCTTCAGAGCACTTAACAACATATCATTTGCACATTTTTGATATCTACTTAGCAAAGATACAATATAACATAAGTCAGGCCTAGTGCCAGATACAGCATACATTAGACATCCTATTATTTGTCTACATAATTTTTCAATGTTTTTATCTACTGTACCATCATTATGAAAAAGTCTTAAATTAATATTCTGATCTATTGGTGTAGACATAGGTTTACAAGTATCCATTCCAAATCTTTTCAATATATTTTCTAAATACTTTCTTTGGCTCAATTCAGTAACTCCTGTGTCTAAGTTTTGAGTTATTGTTATGCCTAGGTAATCGGTTACAGATCCCAAATCTCTCATTTTAAACTCTTTGTTTAATACATTTTTAATTTGCTTTACTAAACCTTTATTTGATCCGAAGATCAACACATCATCAACAAACAATAGTAAATAAATTTGGTCACTTTCGTTACACTTTGTATAGAGACAATAGTCACACTTTGATCTTACAAAACCTTGTTTCAGCATAACATCATTAAATTTAATATTCCAGCATTTAGGAGAATTTTTGAGCCCATATAGAGACTTATTCAACTTTACAATTCTATTTTTACCAGAGTATGCTCCTTCTGGCAAGCTAACATAAACACTGTCATCAATATTGCCATACAGAAATGCCCCAGTGACATCCATTTGATTTATAGGCAAATTAAGTTTAGTTGCAATTATTACAAAAAGCCTAACTGTCGACAATTTTGCAACAGGAGCATAACAATCATTTAAATCTAAAATATCATCTTGCTCGAACCCTCTAGCTACCAATCTAGCTTTATATTGAGGAGAGTCTTGGTCACCTCTTTTAATTTTAAATACCCATTTGCTACTTACAACTTTTTGATTTTCCGGTATATCACATATTTCCCAAGTATTATTTTCTTCTAGTGTTTGCAGTTCCCTATCAATCGCCTCCTTCCATTTCCTGCTGTCACTTTTCATCATGGCCTCTGCATATGTAAGTGGTTCACTCTGTTCGGTTTGCACATTTTGACATTGATAAAAAGTTGGTGGTTTCCTCACCCGCTTGCTGGGCTCTCTTTCACTTGGCTCAACATCAGACTCAAATGAGCTGTCACTGTTTTCACTCGGGGTATATTCTGTTCCAGACTCTTCAATCAAGCTAGCAGTCACCATAGTGTCATCGTGATCGAGATCAGATGATGTAGTTTCTGATTTATTCAGCAACTCGATAGTCCCTTCATTATTATTTTCTTGTGTGTCATTTAATTGTATTTTAACTTCATTACAATTTTGTTGATTTTCTAAAAAGACTATATCTCGTTTTATTTCTACATCATTTTTGTGTGGGAAGTATATTCTATACCCTTTAATAGTTTCTCCATACCCGACCATAACTCCTTTTTCGCCTTTGCTATCCCATTTCTTTCTCTTGTCTTTTGGAATGTGGGCAATCACTGGGTTCCCAAATGGTTTCAATAGATGAATGTCATAATCTTTTCCAAACCATATCTCGTAGGGCGATTTTTCACTGTCTTTA
>LUGF01039758.1:57214-70084 GCA_001625245.1 Calycopis cecrops
AAGTAAGGTAAAAATTTATAACCTTCCCGTGGTTGTAGATATGTTTTATTGGTGTTTATTTTTGCGCATTGGCTTATATTTTATGAATATGAAAAGTATTGTTCCAATTTCGATCGATATCGTCTTTAAAATGGCCTCCGAAAAATGGCCCATTTTTGGTCCGCACGTTTTCGCATTTTGCCAAGGGGCAATTTTTCGTATCAATGTGAAAATTTATATTTGAGTTCCGACGATTTTTAAACTATTTTTTTAAAAAAAATTAAAGCTTTATCTTTATTGTGGGCGAAGATATTTTTTTTTTTATAAAAATCATAATTTGTTTAATTATGAATATTAAGGATCGAAACTCAGGCTACCTCTAGTACGATACCTAAACTCTGCTATAAAAAGATTATTCACTAGAAAAAGTGTTTCCAGCAGTTGTTAATTAGCACATTTATTTTTTCGAATTGTTCAGTTAATTTGTTATAAAAAATTTACAAAAAAAAACTCTCTTTTTTTTCCTATAATTAAAAATACGCATTGTTTGTTATCTTTTAGTTTCCTCTAGCAACTGGGCTATAGTACGATAGGTACTTAAACTCTGCTATAAAAATATTATTCACCAGAAAAAGTGTTTCCAGAAATTGTTAATTGACGTGTGTGACGTCATCACTGCAAAGTTTCAAATCGGCTCGCGGCCGAAAATTCTTCATATCTCGCTCAAAGTTAGGTCTTTTTTGACCATTTTTTTTTAATCTGGGGTAGCGCGCGAAAATAATAACAACTAGCACATTTATTTATTCGAATTGTTCAATGATTTTTTTATAAACAATTTACAAAAAAAAATGTCTCTTTTTTTGACTATAATGAAAAATACGCATTTTTTTTCTTTTTTGGAACAATACTTTTCATATTCATAAAATATAAGCCGATGCGCAAAAATAAACATCAATAAAACATATCTACAACCACGGGAAGGTTATAAATTTTTACCTTACTTTTTCTTTTTTTTTAGCGTTTATTGTCAATAACTCAAAAAGTTGTAAAAATTTTTCAAAAAAAAAATTATGGTACGTGTAAGTTGTTAAAAGGAATATTAATGCACAGTTACAAGCTTACAAGAACATTTAAAAAAAAACAAAAATATTTAAAAACTTGCGTGTTTTTGATGGTTTTTTGCAATTATTTAAACAATTTGTTGACCGATTTTGAAGTTTAAGTTCGCAAAATGACCGTATTATGATCACTTTAAAAGGATAAAAATTTTAAATCGATATTGTTTGTTGTTTTGTAGCTATCTTAAAAAAAACTGTTTTTTACCTATAAAACCATTTTTTAAACAGTCTTCCGCAACTCCAAAAATGACACACTAAATTTTCTCTCATTGTGTGTGAACAGACCAACCCATTTTTGCGCATAATTTGCTGGACCTTACAGTAAATTTTAAACCTTATTTGCCTCTAGCAGCTGGGCTACATGTAATGTGCTCATATGCAACACTAGCTGTGCCCCGCGGTTTCACCCGCGTTAATTTCTAAGAAATCTATATAAATGTCAACACCCTATTTCACCCCCTAGGGGTTGAATTTCTAAAAATCCTATCTTAGCGGATGCCTACGTCGTAACATCTACCTAGCTTGATCCGTCCAGTGGTTTGTGCTGTGCGTTGATAGATGGCTATGTCACGTTTGAGTTTTATATATTTAGATATATGGTCCTAATTTGTAGTAATTAATAATTTTATTTTATATTTTTATACTATAAAGATTTTGAAGACTTATTTTTAGCAAAACATGTGCCATAGTAATAGATATAAACAACAAATGGCCATTAACTCTTTGAACGCTTTGGGACCCACCCGTGAGCAAAGCGTACAGCCCATTGGGGCCAAGCGTAAATCAGGAAATCACATTTTTTTATTAAATGAGATTGATATTCTAAAGTACTTATATAAATTTGACTGGGCCTACTCGCCAGTACGGTGTTTTCTTTTAAGTGTGACTAATAAAATATGGTTATTTATACATAAAATGAATAATAAAAGTTTCCACAGTATGTACATTCAGTTTAGCATAAAGAAGTGTGTTGAAAGCTGAAAGCTACAAATCATAAGATAATAAAAAATAACATTGTAAGCCACGCAACGTTGCAATGTTAGTAGAGCCAGCCGTAATAATATGAAAGTTAAAAGAAGCGCATGTACATTGTACAATAGTTTACACTTGAAAGTGTAGTTACATAGATCTACATCTAGTTCACTAGTCTCTACTTTAAAGTATTATATAATTTAATATCTGTGGACATATCACAACACTTTAGTCTGGCCACGTACTAAGTACCATAAGGACTTGTGTTACGAGTACGAGACAACGGAAATATAAATTAAGTTTTTTATAAATTTAAGAAATTTTATATATTTAAGATTTTTATTATAGAAATACATGTAATACATAGATAAACATCCATGACCAAGGCGGGATTCGAACACGCGACCCCTGGCGCAACATGCTCCGCTTATCCGAGCCCTATACCACTGCACCAGCCTGGTCGTCTGATGTCATAGAAAAGCACAGACAGTAATAAAGTGAGACTCATGAAGCTAATGAGAAACAGAAGATAAAACGTGCCCGTTCTCACATACACAACAAAGGTACACAAACAGGGAGATATCATGAGATTATTGCGAATATCATTATACTAATAAAGTGCTTTGCGCCCCTTCATTTATGGCTATGGGGTTCGTTGCATTACCCGTTTTGAACGACCCAATTCTTCTTGCGTAAATAGGACACCGTTGTTATTAAGTAGTAGTAGTAAGACTTAAAGATAACACCAAGAAATGAGAATTAATTAATAAAAATGCTGCCAATAAAACAAGACGTGGTAGATATAATTTTATATTAAACTAGTTGACCCGACAGCTGTTCAGCTTGTCATTATCTAAATATATAAAACTCAAACGTGACATAGCCAGCTATCAACGCACAGCCCAGACCACTAGACGGATCAAGCTGAAATTTGGCATCCAGGTAGATGTTATGACGTAGGCATCCACTAGGAAAGGATTTTTAGAAATTCAACCCCTAAGGGGGTGAAATAGGGTGTTGAAGTTTAAATAGATGGACGCGAGTGAAGCCGCGGGGCACAGCTAGTTGGAAAATAAGTTGTCATGGTAACGTGTAATGTTATTTCGGCGAATTATCAATTCGTTTTTTTGCCCTACAATAGTGTATTTCAAGTCGCGATACCGACTGCAGCATTATATATATTAATAAAATTATAGCCTAAACGTTACCGAGGACTAATAATACCTACCTATATAACAAAAAAGTTTCGTCAAAATCCGTCCAGTAGGTTTTGCGTGAACGTCGCACAAGAACAGACCAAATGACATCTACAGTTTTATTATATGTATAAACAAGGATAGATAATATTATTCGAGAATAGTCTTTAAGACTTCTCTTTGATTTCTACAACCTAAATGTTTAATGCGGCTTGTGAGTTTCCCGTGGATCATTGGAGGGGATGGAAGGAGGAAAACGCGTCTGTAAAATATATTGCGCTCTTTCTATGTTTGACGTCCGCGATCGTCGTCTCATTTTGTTTGTCTTTATTTTAATTTTCACAGTACCTACTAGGCGCATAAAATTTGATCGGCTGAACACTGATATGAGAAGAAGAAGAATTAAGATGAATATATTATAATGCTTTGTAAAGTATGTCCATCGGTTTATTGCTTACTAGGTCTTTGTGCTATATGCACTGAGGTTACAAATATACAAATTATATATTTTGTAACCTCAGAAAATAATATTTCTTTATTGAACGTTACATTAATTTTCCAACTTCTAAATGATTGGTCCTTAAGTACCAGAAACGTACTAACGTTTCTGGTATAGTACATGTACCGAAGCTTGTAGTGATAAGACGTCTTGGTCTAAAAGAGACCCAATTTCAGCAATAGGAGAATAAGGCAAAAGAATTAACTGACGTTATTCAATTTTATAGTGATGACGAATATGCGTCTGAGATATACGGAAATATTAGTCATTACAACAAAACTACCGGATTTTATCGCGGTTTATTTACCCGGTTATATAACAGGTCTGCCGTTTTAGAAGCTTTACCAGGGTCACGGACGGTTGTTAAATAACAAAATAAACCGCGATTAAATCCGCTATAGTAGTTTTATTGTGAAACAAGATTAGTTTTTCACTGTGAATATTATATTACGTCAGCATCGATGATTTTGAGCAAATTGGAGTTTAAAGTCATCGATTTTTTTGAGGTTTATTTAGTCCTTGCAGCGCCACGCGGTTTCACCCGCTTAACCCGCTTAGGTACACAAGCGTTATGGTATTTACCCTATAGCCTTCCTCGCTAAATGGACTAACTAACACTGAAAGAATTTTTTAATTTAGACCAGTAATCCCAGAGATTATCGCGTTCAAACAAACAAACTCTTCAGTTTTATATATTAGTATATAAAATCCATTATAGTAGTTTTATTGTGAAACAAGATTAGTTTTTCACTGTAAATATTATATTACGTCAGCATCGATGATTTTGAGCAAATTGAAGTTTAAAGTCATCGATTTTTTTGAGGTTTTTATTTAGTATTTGGCGTAATCCCACTTCGGTGATTGACAATATTGTACACTGTATACATTAAAACTTGTATGCTAGGTAAGTATATTCCTACTATTTCTTTGGGTTGCTTATATTTCTGGTATTTGAGAGTACCGTTCCTAATAATGTTTGTTCTTTCCTTTACAAATGATACATTTATGAGCCTCAACCTAACGAGGATCTCCGAAAGATGCCAATATATCTGCGTGGTAGCTTTCAAGTATAAATTCGGGTCTAATAGGCCTGAGTGCGAACGTGTCTGAAATGTTTGAAATCGAAATAGGATTGTAATATTTCATTACAACATCGACGGGGATCAACGAAACGACGAGTTGAACAGTTGACGAGGCACTAAAGCATTATTCACTAAAATAATTGTATTATTTCTGAAATCCAGCAGTCTGTTACTTTTCTCTATGGCTTCCCGCTTGCTGATAGAGTAAGTTTTTCAGCAGCAGATGAAGATGATTTTACATTGCTATGAAAAGTTTTAATACTAAAAGTAGTCATTTTCCTTGTATCCACAGTGTAAAGAGCCTTTTTTGTAATTAAAACTTCATTCATCATCATATGACCATTAAGTCGTTTCATGAATTAGAGAGGCTGGAAATGTTCTACAAATATTACTTTTTTTGCTTAAGTAAACACCTGATTATTTAACATTTATATATAGTCTTGATAACAGTTTACTAATTTATACAATTATAATTTACATGTACAGGTCGATGAAAACTAAAACACTGCCAAAATAAGTTAATGGTAGATTTACTTTTATAGTATTTTAGGTACACATAACATAGTTTAGAGACTAATAAAAATAAATTTATACGTACTGTGCTGCTACAGATGTTTTTGCAAGAATAGATAATGAAATAGGAAACAGGATCGTTTGTTAGCTATCAACTATTAACCCAAAAGTTAGCAACTTTGGCAATATATCCCGGAAATTCAGCAGTTAGAATTAATAGCATAAAATGGTCTGCAACTAAAGATACTGCCGCAGGTCCCTTTGACTGAAATTGATGCTCAACGTGAGTGGAGCTTTTAGTAAGAGGGAGTGCCACACTGCATGCATGCATTGGACCGACACGACCGAGGAGGTGCCTCTTGCTTACACGACACAGACGTAGTGACTGGTTGTTCGTCCTCTTATACTATAAAAAGCTCAACTTGAGCTTGACATTTACACTTTATTAGTTCGCATTTTAGAAAGTTGCCATCTCTAACTGTGAATGCTGATTCAGAACTGGGGCAATCAGTGGATTGCAAAAAGTAGAAATTAAATAGGGTTTTTGGGAGTAAAATGTGGAGAGCTTTTTTATTTGATTTCCATTAAATCTTTTATTAAACGTAACGTAAGTTTTATTAAGCTAAAAGATATTAATAGAAATGACAGCCTTTATCTTCGTAAGAACTAATGTGTATGTAGGTACTATAAGCATGAGATTGTATCACTGCCCTAAGCCTTTGTGGGAGAATTTGTCTCACTTATTTTTAGACAGCGTAAAAAAAATATCCCACTTCTCGAGATTCCGCGCTCTCGCTTGCACACGAATACGACAGCGGCTCAGGCTCAATCGTACGTGCAGACGGCGTTCGTCGATTTATAAGACTTTATCACGTCAATAATGTCACATACATCAGTTTGCTCAACACGAATTTCCATATAGCTCGAGTTGTGACGACGGAATCACCTGTCACAATAAGGCATACAATTGAATTATATTCGAGCGCACGGTCGCTGCCTTCTGTAATTGGTATTTTCATGTGTTTCATACGATTTCAGGCTGGAGGTGAGGTGGAAACATGAAAGTCGTCGACATAGGTATATTTTCATTGATGCAATGAAAATACTTGGGTTTTTGAATTGAATTTAATTTTTAAGGTGTGTGTGTATTATTAATATCATGCATCATAATAACAATAATATGACGTATGGCTTTACCTTTTTTTTTCGCAGAGAAAATGCTTTTGTGAGCTTTTGGTGAGTCGGAAGGATGTTTCGGGCTCGGTATCGGGCCGCTACCAACTAAAAACCACTGCGAGAGCCTTCGGCCGCTGTGGTGGAGTGCCACGGATCTATCAGCAACAGGGCAAATTTAGATATCATCATAACCCATTCGCATAAAATCGATTTGGATGTATTATTTCTCCCTCCCAATGGGCCACCGGAAACTTATAAACTGGACGGACATGCCAGCTCTATTCTTAGATATACATGTTACAGATTAGAAGACGACAATATTTTTACTATCCCTATATTTCAGGCTATGGTATTGCTATTTAAGATATTTATTTCTCTGCTCCTTATTGCCTCGCTGGCATAGCTTTCATCTGTATCGGATCTATAATAAAACGTCGCGATTAAATTCCGATTTTAAGCACGTTCGCACTTTCATAAATATACTGAAAGTTATTACTGAGTTTTGCTGACATCTGTTGCAGATCGAGCTAGTGTCCTTGTTCCATATTTATAGTGTATACTGGCTGCGCCTGGCGGTTTTACCCGCATAAGTCGAGGTCTCGCGGAACAATCGGTATAGAAATCGCGTAACACGCGAATTCCCTAGCGGGGTTGGTTGAGAATACAGAGTGGCATGACGATTCCTTTCTTATGGTTCAAGGGGGCAAACGAGAAATCGGGATCATTTTCATGACTATCGATGCCCGTAGACATCCGCTTTGAGATAAACAGATGCGTTGCCCTCCATCCTCCTCCCACCTCCATGGGCCACCGGCCACTTACACACCGCGACAGCACAGCTGTCCCTGCATTATTGTCTTCTTCCTCCCCATGCATAACTCTCCATGCATACACGCCGGTTGCGAAGTCTCTTGACGCCACTTTGGATAGTGATTAATCTGATCATGGTACGCCAGTCTTGGTCTTCCCTTCTTCTTACAGAATATACATAGAAAATCATAAAAATCCCCCCAGCTGATTTTGCGTAGTTCCACCACCGTGACACATTTTTTCGCATGAATAGTTTAGCTCATTAATAGCTGAATCAGAGAAAAAGCTACACGCGATAAGGGACAAAAAATAGTGTTCTTTATGTCTTTTCTTCTCGAACTTCTGGTAGGCATATTTATATCCCTTTTTTTTGCTGAAGAGAGATGTATCCAGCAGCCTACGTACGTCGACTAAGCATGCAGAACAACCCGATTTGACACCCAAAGACATTAAGCCAATTCAGAAAGCAATTTCAATTATTGATATTCCGTTTACTCCGCATTCGACGGATAAAACAAAAGCGGCACTTTGATTCCACTTTCCCCCTCATTTAGTTTTCCTGACACACGGATAGACACATCGATAACATCTAACGTGTCTGTGTATGGCGTGTACAAATTAATATTTATCGAAGGAAATGTTTGGAGACATATTGGTACCATTATTTGAATTCATATAACAAGATCATCGAAGTACATAGTAGTAAATGATTGATAACCGAAACTCGACTTTAATAAAGTGGGAATGGAAGGGTCACGTTATTCAGTCGAAAGAGCGCTTAAACTATTGTAGTTAACTCCATGGATTAACCTTTCTTATAATGAAAGGAAGCAAAGTTTTCCAAGCCTTTTGTGGGCACGCCCACAAGCAACCTATAGGTATGGTTTTCTTATTGTTATTTAAGTTGTATTATGTTATTGTTATATTGAGTGAAATAAACGTAAGCATATTTATAAATAATTTAATGTAAAAGGCATTATTTTTTCAATATAAGTATCACACACTACGCAGGTAACTTATGTTTTACCGTCAAGTATGTAGGCACAGACATATATTGAAGCATGGTTTTAGGTATGTCGCGGATGAGTGCGAAAGCTTGCCTGTGTTTCGAGTGTGCGAGGAGAAAACACTGGGGGTTTAGCCGGTAAGGGTCCGGCATAACCCAGCTGCCTCCCCCGGGCGACTGGGTATCCATGACAATTACCCACTATAAAAAAATGTTTTAGGTACACGTAGTAAAAATCTTATCGTATCTGCTTAGTGTGTGACAGCCTTTACGCTACATTATTGGCACACAATATTTAATACGTTACACGTGTGCGCCCTCCATCTTTTTTTTTCATTTACCAACGTGTTCAGTAATATCGAGTTTTATCCGGAAAATTGTTATAGCTACAGTATGTAAAGCTACGTGAGAGAAGGGTGACTAGGAATGCAAAAAAATGTGGACATAGTCCAATTTAAACTTGTGCCAGTTTTAATTAAAATACGTATGTCTACTTTTTTAGAATTTGTACAATTTATTTGATATTTTCTATTGCAATTTTTTTTTATTTAATTTTCAATATTCATACTATGTTGGAACTGTGATGGAAACAATAATGATACCTATGTAAGAAATTATGATTGATTGCTTCTTTATAGTTACTGCCTATTGGATGGAAACAAACACGTTTGATTAGTTGGGGGTAAATATAATGTGCATTGGGTAAATATGTAAGTAGCTTGTGACGGAGACCTGTGGCGCTCTCTATTGGAGGCCTACCTATATTCTGCAGTGGAAGTCTTCTGGCTGCTAGTGATGATGATGATTTTGATAAAGATTAGTAAATATTATTAAGCCTAGCCTCTTAAAATTGAGTAAATAATAAATATGTAATATAACTTGGGTAGTAAAATCGTTTATATGCAAAGAAATTATAATGCATACACAACTTTTTATAATTTCATATATTCTGTGCTGAAATCAATGTTTTATTAAATTTACATATAGTTCTATCTGTGAGAATGAAAAACGCATGCTCATCCTAGTAGAAAATAAAATATTCTAAATGTACCAAATTATATGTGGTTGTGAATTTTATTCAAAGTGAATATTTATGAAAATAAGTTTCTATTATCTTTTCATCTGACGTATTTATACTACTTAGGAAGATATATTTGGAACATATTATCTGTAAAATATTATTATATACTACTATTCTTTGAAAAGTTGTGGTAACATAATAATTTTATTATTTTATTGTCAATTTCAATCCATAAAAAATATTATAAGTGCCATATTTTAATGTATACTTAACATAAGAAATACATCGCAGAAAATTAATGCTTCACTTAGAACAGTGAATTCGTGGGTTGTCACGACCTAGGGATCGTCAAGAAAAGAGCTTATTCTTCTCTCAAAGGCTGGCAACGCATGTGTTATAATAGAATAGAATAGATGTTAGATCTTTTGTTTTGCGGGTGTGTCGGTGGGCATTGACGATCATTTAACATCAGGTGGTCCAACTGCTGGTTTGACTCCTATGTTATAAAAAAAAACTAGTAAGTAATATATTAATGCTACTGAACTGAACAAATTAGTGTTTTAGGTGATGTGCATTATTAATTAATATTCTTATGAAACCACCAGCTGAATAGTCAATAATTAAATTAATTGTTAAAAATGAAATTATATTGCGGTTCATTTACACATTTGACGTTATTTTTTTAAATAATATTACCAGCTGACCCTCGCGGTTTAACATGCGTAAATTTCGATCCCGTGGAAAATAGAAAATCATCCCTTGAGGGTAACTTGGATTGGACGTGTCAAATTTCATGAAAATCGGTTCAGCAGTTTTTGTTTGATGGAGTCACAAACATACAAACTTTCGCATTTATAATATTTGTAGGATCCCATGAGCAATCGGATCCCAACCGACGTCCATAGAAATCTGCATAACTTTTATCTTCTCTTTTCTTTCTCTTCTTCTCCTCTCCTCCCATGCGCTACCGACTGCTCACATTCCGCACAAACAACGACCATGTCATGTGAGCGAGAGGTACCTCCCCAGTCATTCCCGCCTAACTCCGCTACACTTCAGCACTCCACTACCTCTTGTGTTAAATATACGACAAGAACATACACTATACGATAATATTAAGTACATCTAAGATAAAAAAAAGGGGCAGCATTGGATATAAGAGTATCAGTTTTTTTCATTTCGTATATTTTAATCCATATCGCGTTCCGTGAGGTATGTAAGTAGCCGGTGGCTCGTGGAGGGAAGAGAAAGATGAGGTCAACGCCTCTATATCTCTGTATAGTCTCTATGCGGATGTCTATGGGCGAAGGTCATGAAATTGGCTTCGAATTGTAGCCGCTCGGTTATCCCTTATATTAAACAAAAAAAAAATTATAAATAAAAAATAACACATCTTGGTTGGATGTTTTTTACTCAATCACGCAAAAACTACTGAGCGGATTTTGATGAAGTTTGACACAGATTCCATCTGGAATGACATAAAAATACTTTTTATCTCCACAAAAAATTTACGGCTCCCGTATGATGACCCAATATTTACGGGAATCCGCGTAAAGTCGCGCGGGTAAAATCGAGGGATAATATAAATTCGAAAGTTTTTTATGAATGTGTTTTTTGTGGCAGTTTGTGTCACAGTGCACGAAACGCGACAGTACAGCTGTCACTTACACTGGTATTATGTAAACCAGATTTACCTCCTCGGTCGAGCTGGCCCAATCCGGCTACATGCAGTGATGCATGCATCATGCAGCATTATGTTTTTCTTTCACGCAAAACCGACTAAACGTATTTACATGAGTATATACAGCGTGGCGCTACAATGGCGACATTAATTTAACATTCGTGTAGGGCTAGTGCCAAGTAATCATATAAATTTTGAAAATTTTAAATAATTCGTGAATTGAGAAAAAATATTTTTCAAACAAACTAAATAATAAATAAGTAATATAAAAAAAACAATAAAAAACTTCATCCTCGTAAAAATTCATTATTGAAATTATTTACGTGAGGGAGCTGACAACCGCGCAAGCGTCCGCGCCTGCAGGCTGCAATGCACCCCGCAGGCGCAAAACGACAAACATAGTGAATGAATTTACGCGACGTTACAACCTGGCCTCGGCGCGAGACTTCTTTAAGTACAGGTTGCTCTAAGATGCTATTTTATAAAAAAAAACAATTCGTAAAATATAATAAAGTTTAATGGAAATGTAATACCTCTATGAAATGAAAATGCGAAAAAGTTAAATTAATATCACCATTGCGGCGCTACGCTCTATGAATGAATGAATGAATGAAATATTCTTTATTGTGTACAATACAAAAATTTTAACAATACACAAGAACAATTAAATACGTAAATGTCCACAAAGGCGGCCTTATTACTATGCAGTAATTTCTTCCAGGCAACCAAGACATATATGCAATTAAACTTAATCTAAATATGAGGCAGTGCACAATAACATATATCTGTATAAAAGAAATGAATATGGTCTAATAAATATCCGATATAATATTACACCATATAAAATACAATACATTTAAATTACAATGTAATAAAATGCAATACTTTTTACTACAAAAAAAATGTACAGGGATAGATTTTTAAGAGTGTAAAACCAAGGACCACAACTTGTGTTATATAAGTAAAGTTGTGTGAAATATCAGCACGGGTGTGAAATATCATACCAGTGCGGTCGTGGTCGTGTTGGTACATAAACTTGGTTTGCATCTGTCAACGTCCTTCCCTCATATTATCTAATCAGAGTTGTCACAGAATATCGATGTTGAGGATACAGACGCGATACTTTCAACACATGCCGAGTGAATTCCTTTTTTTTTACAAACGGCGATTACACGAGCAGTCGGAGCCATTTTCATCACTACCGACGCCCATACACATCCGCATAGAGGCTATACAGATGCGCTGCCCTCCTTTTCCTCCCACCTCCGTGGTCCACCGGCTACTTACACACCGCACGAAACTCGAAAGCCTAGCTGTCACTTTACGCCGGTCTCGTGTCTCCCCGGTCGAGTAGCTTAGCTGCATGCAAGCATGCAGTGTGGCACTACCTCTTACTACCTCCTTTCCAGCGCTTTGTTGCATTACTATTCAAAGGCTGTATAGTTTTGTTATGATATTTTTATAGTTTAGGGAGACATACAAGATCATTTTCATGACGACCGACGCCCATAGATATCCACATGCATAGCCCTCCTCCCTCCTTCATGGGCCACCAGATACCACAACACACCGCACGAAACGCGACAGCACAGGTCCTTAAAACCAGGACCGTGTAAGCGGGAGGTACCTCTGCTACTGCATGCATGCAGCGTGGCACTACCTAACTAAATGCAATGTTGCATTACCTACTTTCCAAAAGATATTTGAGTTTGTGACGATATTCTTGTCTACTTCAGTTATTTTATTTTTATTTAAGCTTTAGCGTATTACTTGAAAGAAAGCTTTCCTGAAATAAAAAAATACCTGTAGAAGAAAAA
>LUGF01039758.1:73144-88856 GCA_001625245.1 Calycopis cecrops
ATTATTAAAATTATATTGCGGTTCATTTACACATTTTACTTCATTTTTTAGGGTTCCGTACCCAAAGGGTAAAAACGGGACCTTATTACTAAGGCTCCGATGTCCGTCCGTCCGTCCGTCCGTCTGACACCAGGCTGTATCTCATGAACTATGATAGTTAGACAGTTGAAGTTTTCACAGATGGTGTATTTCTGTTGCCGCTATAACAACAAATATTAAATAATATGAATATTTAAGGGAGCTCCCATACAATAAACGTGATTTTTTTGCTCCCATACAAAAGATAAGCTCCCGTTTACGTAGATAATGGTACGGAACGACGACTCGCACTTGGCCGGTTTTTTTAATAATATAACCAGCTGTTTCACCTGCGTAAATTTCCCGTGGAAAATAGAAAATCATCCCATGGCATCCCATAGGAACTTTTTTTCAGGACAAAAACTATCCTATGTAGAGGGTAAATTGGATTAATCCAAGTTACCCTATATATAATGCATAGATTTGGTAACACAATAACCAACGATGTAGATATTTTTTCGGTACCATTTTCTACTTTCTCTTGTATTTTTTTTATAATAACTTTTTTATAATGACTTGGCTTGTTCTATTGATATTCGGGCAAATGTGGTATTAAAATACAAATTATAGATATATGTAAATTATTATTATATTGTAAAAAGGGAGTATTCCCGTTCGTTGAATTGAATAAATAAATAAATAAATAAAATAGTGTTTGAAGGAGTAACAAACAAACAAACATACAAACTTTCGCATTTATAATATTAGTAGGATTCATTCCATGAGCAATTGAAGCCCAACCGACTTCCATAGAAATACGCATAACTTTTCTCTTCTCTTTTCTTTCTCTTCTCCTCTCCTCCCATGCGCTACCGAATGCTCACATTCCGCACAAAACGCGACGACCATGTCACGTGACCGAGAGGTACCTCCCCGGTCATTCCCGCCTAACTTACACCTAACACTTCAGCATTCCACTACCTCTTGTGTTAATTATACGACAAGTACATATATTATACGATATTATTACATCCATTGCTGATATGAGATAAGGAAAAATGTGTTATATAAAATTAGCAATGGATATAAGAGTATCTGGTCATAATGTTTTTTTCCAGGTCTTGTGAGGTATGTAAGTAGCCGATGGCACATGGAGGGAAGAGGAGGATCGAGGACAATGCATCTGTATAGCCCCCATGCATATGTTTATGGGCGTAGGTAGCCATGAAATTGGCTTCGAATGCTCGCCGCTCGGTTGTCCCTTATATTATACAAAAAATAAATACAAATAAAAAATAGTAACACATCTTGGGTGTATGTTTTTTACTCTATCACGTAAAAACTACCGAGCGAATTTCGATGAAGTTTGACACAGATTCTATCTGGAATGACATAAAAATACTTTTTATCTCTACAAAAAATTTACGGCTCCCTTATGATGATCCAATTTTTACGGGAATCCGCGTAAAGTCGCTCGGGTAAAATCGAGGGATAATATAAATTCGAAAGTTTTTTATGAATGTGTTTTTTGTGGCAGAGCACAGTGCACGAAACTCGACAGTACAGCTGTCACTTACACTGGTATTATGTAAACCAGATTTACCTCCTCGGTCGAGCTGGCCCAAACCGGCTACATGCAGTGATGCATGCATCATGCAGCATTATGTTTTTCTTTCACGCAAAACCGACTAAACGTATTTACATGAGTATATACAGCGTGACGCTACAATGGCGACATTAATTTAACATACGTGTAGGGCTTGTGCCAAGTAATCATATAAATTTTGAAAATTTTAAATAATTCGTGAATTGAGAAAAAATATTTTTCAAACAAACTAAATAATAAATAAGTAATATAAAAAAAACAAAAAAAAAAATCATCCTTGTAAAAATTCATTATTGAAGTTATTTACGTGAGGGAGCTGACAACCGCGCAAGCGCCCGCGCCTGCATGCTGCAACGCGGGGTGGGGGCGCAAAACGACAAACGTAGTGAATGAATTTACGCGACGTTACAACCTGACCTCGACGCGAGACTTCTTTAAGTACAGTTGATGAAGATGCTATTTTATAAAAAAAATAATTCATCCGTAAAATATAATTATTTTTAATGGAAATGTAATACCTCTATGAAATGAAAATGCGAAAACGTACATGTATGTTAAATTAAAATCACCATTGCGGCGCCACGCTCTATATAAAATACAATATTACAATTACAAATTACAATGTAATAAAATATAATACTTTTTATTACAAAAAAAAAATTACGAGGATAGATTTTTAAGAGATTAAAACCAAGGACCACAACTAGTGTTATATAAGTAAAGTTGTGTGAAATATCAGCACGGGTGTGAAATATCATACCAGTGCGGTCGTGGTCGTGTTGGTACATAAACTTGGTTTGCATCTGTCAATGTCCTTCTCTCATATTAACCGATCAGAGTTTTTTTTTAAGGTATAAGGGGGCAAACGAGCAGTTGTAGCCATTTTCATGACTACCGACGCCCATAGACATCTGCATAGAGACTATACAGATGCGCTGCCCCCCTTTCTCCTCCCACATCCGCGGTCCACCGGTCGCTTACACACCGCACGAAACGCGACAGAACAGCTGTCACTTTACATCGGTTTTGTGTTAGCGAGAAGTACTTCCCCGTCGTGCGGGGCCAATTCGGTTGCAAGCAAACATGCAAAATGTAGTGTGGTACTACCTCTTACTACCTCCTTTCCAGTGCTTTGTTGCACTACTATTCAAAGGTGTGTGTGTCTAGTTTTGTGATGTTATTTTTTATAGTTAAGGGGACAAACGAGCTCATTTTCATGACTACCGACGCCCATAGATATCCGCACAGACACTATACAATAGATATTTAGTAAATTTACTTACTTTATTTAAAGTTACCACTACATTCTTATTTTTTTACATGCATTGCCCTCATCCATCCTTCATGGGCCACCAGATACCACCATACACCGCACGAAACGCGACAGCACAGGTACTAAAAACCAGTACCGTGTAAGCGGGAGGTACCTCTGCTACTGCATGCATGCAGCGTGGCACTACCTAACTAAATGCAATGTTGCATTACCTGCTTTTCAAAAGGTATTTGAGTTTGTGACGATATTCTTGTCTACTTCAGTTATTTTATTTTTATTTAAGCTTTAGCGTATTACTTGAAAGAAAGCTTTCCTGAAATAAAAAAATACCTGTAGAAGAAAAAGCTCCTGGTTAAGTATCCATGAGTATTTCTTCTAATTATGCACTCTAATACCCTAGTTGTGCATTACTTGTTTCGGTATAACAACTTTGTCACAAAACAAAATTAATGTATTCTATTCTTTTCTATCTAAAATTTAAGGATGAAACTACTGCATTCGTTGGCTCTATATTTTTACAATATATTCACTTTTACGTCGTGTACGTGTCTCAAATTGTCTGCAATACGGTTGACTGTAAACTTTTTTAACTGCTGCTGTTTGGGTAATTCACTTTTCTCCCATAAAAATGTTTGGAAAGGAATTTAGTTCCAGGAAAAAGTAAGTATGTAGTAAAATTAAAGCTTTAAGCTAAATTTAAAAAAAAGAATTAGCGAAAAATGAAGGAAGGAACGAGGAAAAAGGACAATTACGCGTCATAGAATTCGCGACATACACATCAAAACTTGACGTGCAGTGAACAATAAATTAAATACGCATTTCCTACCGTGTGCTACATTTCACTCCCGTCTATTCAGGCGACGACAATATATGTCAGTATCTGTAGTCATATTAAACTTAATATTGCAAGCAAGAATTCCTTCGTATAAATCAGTTTGTCCTCAGAATTCGAGACGTATGTTGTGTAGGTAATCTTTTCACGTGGAATAAAGTTTTTTTATTATAGTATAGGTAAGTACAATCGAGCAGTCAGTCATTCTCATTGATTATAAAGATTCTATACTCGGAAAGATATTATACAATAACCAGAGTTTATAAAGATGCGTTGTCTTCCTTCCTGCTCCCACCTCCATCCGTCCATCCCGGCTACTTACACACCGTATCTTATAAGCAAGAAGTACGGTCGTACAGGCCCATTTTGGCTTCCATTTTGACTTCCTAAAACTTTCGGGAAGAAATAAACCCTATTTCTTGTTGCAGAGTTTATGAACCATCTGTTTATAGGAAATTCTTATTATAATAACAACAAAACAAGCACTGTTCACGCTAGTTCCCTGAAGAAGGAGGCAAATAGAATCAAGTGCTATCGTTGAAAGTTGTTCTTGTTTTTTTACATTCATAATTTCCTTTCTACACACACGAACGCACCGGTATAAAATATTAATACACATAAAATCATTTAAAGGAATTCTGTTGCGGCCAGCACCGGATCTTAATAGCATTGACCCCCCCGCCACCACCACCACCACTATTATTTATAGGATCATTAGATTCCACTAAGAATAATACATATGTGTTATTAGTGGAATAAAGTCCTAATTATGAAATTAAGTTAAGGGCTTAGTACTCATATTATGTTTATAGGAAAATTTAAGATAAGCATCTCAATCTCGGTTTAGTTACCTAAAGCCATTGAATTGAATACTTTGTACAAAAGAAGTTACAGACTACTTCAGAAAATCAACACAATGTTGCAACTTCCACAATTAAAGAAGTAATCGACTAAGATATTTTTCCGTTAGAACTCTAATTTGCATTTAAACGCTCGCCTTCTGTAATCTACCTTGTAAATAAGGCAGGAATTTCAATGTTCAATTAGCAAAACAAATTTACGAAAGTATTATCATCATCAGCAACAACATCAGTCAGAAGAATTCCACTGCTGGACATTGACCTTGTCATAAGATATAATATAATCTGTGACGAGGTCATGTCCAGAAGTATTCTTATCCTCGTCCCTTGTCCTTTGCACAAAATTACCTCCTGCTATTTGGTTCTCTCCTATAAAAAGAGGAGTACACATAGCAACCCCCTCGATCCAATTGGTTTACCTCAAGATATCTGAGCCCCAACGCCACTACTAAATGAAAGATGATATAAAGATGAGGAACAACCGGTTATGTTTTAGCAAAAAGTTTATGCCACGCTGCATGTATTCTTGCAGCTGATTCCAGCCGGCACAACCGAGGAAGTTCATAGCATAAAGGATTTTTGCAATAAAAAAATCAATAACTTGGCAGATATATGATCTAGTTCCGCTTCCCCAGTCACGCACGCAACGCCTTGAGCCTCACGTAAATAGGTTTGCCAGATGCTTAGCACCGATAGTGCCATCAATTACATAAATCAACTGAACTCATCGGCGCGGCGGTCGATCGGATGGAGATAATCCTTGTTTATTTGAGCCCCGATTTGCGATTCCTTGTCCAAATCTGCACTTATGAAAGGCTAAGCGGGGTGCCTTAAGTCCAGTAAGAGGTAGTTGTGATGCGTAATACCTGAAACGGGTCGGATGACAGCAGAGCTACCTCTCGCTCATATGATACCGCCGTTTAGTTTAGTTAGTTTTATTTTGAAGGATATATAAACATACAATTGTTCAGTTGATAGTTGTTTGTGTATATCGTCATCATCATCACCATCAGTCGGAGATACAGCCTGGTGACAAACAGGCAGACGGACAGCGGAGTCATAGTAATATAGAAGTACGGAATCCTAAAAACTAGCTGCACTTCGCTCCTTTTAAGATTAAAACAAGAGTGTACTTTAGACCACACAGCTGAAATAAAACTTAATTATACATATATTACACAAATTCATTACCGTAGTTACAATGACATAACTAGTCATATTATTTATTTTTTAATTACAAAAAAGTTTCACTTAGAACGAGTTTGAATTTATATTTGATTGACAACTTACATTGTGTGATTTTTGTGACGCTCGCCAGCTTACTCCCCAAGTCAGGCGCGCGTATAGAAGTTTTACTTCAAAAAAGTTTTTTGCCGATTCTCAGACTTACCCAATATGCACGCAAAATTTTCTGCGAATCGGTCGAGCTGTATCGAAGGAGTATGGTAAGTAACATTGTGACACGAGAAATTTATACAAGAACTAGCTGCGCCCCGCGGTTTCACCCGCGTAACTTTCGATCCCGTGGGAATATCGGGATGAAAATAGATATTGGTCGATTCTCAGACCTACTCAATATGCTTACAAAATTTCATGAGAATCGGTCAAGCCGTTTCGGAGGAGTATGGCAACGAAAACTGTGACACGAGAATTTTATATATTAGATACCATTAAACACTCAATAAATTCATACACCATAATATAATTCAAATTTATTAGCTAATCGATGAAACATGTAAAGTAAATATGCGACTGCAAATACGTACACATTCTCGGAATACCGACAGAACATTAATATGTCAATATTTCCACAGCGCAAATCCTACTTTTGTATGTGATCGACGGTGGTGTAGAGAACAAGCTTCTACACTGCCACGCTAACTAGCGGCTAAAATGTGAACCTTGTGCTAGCAAATTCACAAACTATAATATAGTCATGGTACTTAGTAATACATATGATATATACAGGATTATTTTTTGGTCACCGGCCAAATTTTAAACTAAGGAAGTAAACATAATTGCAAGAGTGTGTTTTAAATTTTATCGTATAATTGTAATATTTTGTTAATTAAAAATCGATTTGAAATGGTCCTTAAAAATACATTATTGTTGTTCTTATACGAAATGTATCGACTTCAAGGTCAGTGACGTCGGCCTACCGTGAGTCGCGAGTGCGATGCACGTGGTGACCAAGAAATATGTTTTACAACTTGGGATAAACTAAATGTATCTAATTATTTTTTTTATATTTTTTATTTCTTAAATCGAATATATTATTGATTCTGAACCAAACCTGAAAATTTGGCCGGTGACCAAAAAATAACACTGTATATATATGTATGTATATATATGTCAACATGTCATTGTCATTGGACTTAATTCCTAAAATTTTCACTAGGGCGCTTTACATTCGGCGAATGTGCTGCGTCTATGTTTCGTGTACTGTCCCTATTTGCGTTTGACGTTTAATAATAAACGCTAATATTTTCAATATTAAATGTCAACATGACATTGTCATTATTTGTAATGTCTTTATGCCCTAATGATAATTTTCGGCATTAAATGCTGTCCAAAATGATCATTAGAACACACGCCACATTCGGCTAAACTGCTGACTCTATGTTTTCTGTATGATCCCTCTATCTATATAAATGCGTATATAAAAGGCAATCCTGACTGACTTATATATCAACGCACAACCGAAACTACTGTACCTAGAAGTTTACTAATACCTAGAAAGTTGGTAAAGAGATCCCTTTCATGAACTAAGTGAGCACTAAGAAAGGATTTTTAGAAATCGCCACTAAGGGAGAGAAATGGGGAGGGGGAGAAGTTTAAATGGAATTTTCTCATTTCGAGACTTCGAAGTATGAAAATAGATTTATAAATTCTAGATTCCAATTAAAAATAATCTGTGTAAGTGAAATAAATAAAACTCCCCTTAGGAGTAAAATAAGGTGTACTGTTGGTATTGAAAATCTCTCATTTCTGTACTTAGCAGTAAAACATGATTAGTTGTTATTATTATCAAGATAAAATATTTATTTGTTTGTATCGTTCACAAAGAGAAAGCTACATTTCAATAAGTAAGACTCAAGAGTGAATAATTTTGACATACCAACAAAATGGCCAAATGAAATTAATTCGATTCGTCCAAACAACCAATTAATTATAACAAACCCACGCATTCGTCAGAGACAAAACAATATTTTAACAAAGTATTGTTAAATACATTGAAAGCATTTTAACAAGAACGCTGAAAAATATTGCCAGTCTTAAAATTTTACCACTATTAAAAATATACCCAAGCCCAGTGAAATGAAAAATGATGAAAAATCCTTCAGTGTAAGCTGACAGTTATTTCTAGGAATACATTTCTATTAGACAAAGTTGTGTGGAAATTGTGTTGCTACAATATTCCTGGCTAAATATTGGTTTTAGCTAGTTATTGGCTAGGCTTCTTATTAGTACTCTTGAAAATGTTGTATTCTTTTCAGATTTTAATTTTTAGCTGGTGGGCCATGGAGGTGGGAGGAGTAAGCAGGGCAACGCATCCGAATGCGAATGTCTATGGACATCGGTAGTCGTGAAAATGGCTCCGACTGCTTGTTTGTCGCCTTATACTTAAAAAAAAATATAGCATATGAATAGCACACATTCATCTGTTCTTTAGATTTTTCATTTTTATCTCTTTATTGTGTAAACTTAACTCTAGACCTTGCATCTTGATAGTGTGCGCTGCCTCTACATTACATGCAACCATGGATACTGAGGTCTAATGACGTAATAAACCGAATTATAAACAGTATTTTCCGATTTCTTTGTAAAATAACTAATAATATAATAAGTTAAAATTTTGAATATTTTTTGAAGTCCGAAATCCACGCAGGCGAAGCCGCGGGCGGAAGCTAGTATATGTATAAAATAACTAGCTGCGCCCCGCGGTTTCACTCGCGTCACTGCAGCGCCATCTCCGGTCTGATTTGTGAATCAAAAACAATTTTAAGTGTAGCACTTACAATAATTTAGTTTGAATCACAATCATCATCATCATCATCATCATCTTGAATAAATAATGTTAATGTATAAATAATGACTTCATTTTTGGTATAGTGTAAAAGGGCGAACGAATTGTCGGAAGCCTTTAAATAACGATGGAATAATCAGCAGATATCCGAATAATCAGCATAGTACGAGGGCTGCCTTTTAAGTTTTGTCGTTTGAAATAAGTATAGACAATATTATAGATTATTACCATTTATTGTTTTTCAAAGAATTCTCCGCGATATTTAATACACTTTTGCATGCGTTCGAACCAGTTATTAAAACATTTATTCCACTCCGAAGTGGGGGTAGTCAAAATCGCCAATTTGTATGCGTTAACAGCTTCTTCGGGTGAGTTGAAACGTTGACCACGAAGGCTTTGCTTAATTTTGGGGAACGTAAAAAAATCGTTAGGGCTCAAGTCAAGGCTGTAAGGTGGGTGATCTAAAATTTCAATGTTTTGAGTGCTCAAAAACAACTTTGTTTGGCGAGCAGTGTGCGAACTTGCATTGTCATGGTGCAGAATCATACGGCGTGTTGAGTTGTTTTTCCGAAACTCTGTGATGACTTGTGGCAAACAAACCGTGGTATACCAGTCTGCGTTAACCGTTTTGCGATCCTCAAGTACAATAGTGGCGACGTGACCACCCTTTGCCACAAACGAGGCAATCATTTTTTTTGAAGTGCTCCGTGAGCGTATGACTTTGGTCGGTTTTAGCTCATCTTGAAAGACCCAGACAGTTGACTGCTGTTTGGATTCTGGATCGTAAGCATATATCCAAGACTCATCACCACTAACCATATCATAAACGTGTTTTGACTCTCCTCGGTTGAATCTCTGCAGAGTTTTGCGACACCATCTAACGCGGGCTGTTTTTTGGTCGTCGCTGAGCAAATGTGGTATCCAACGCGAGATCAACTTTCTTACACCAAGTTCTTCGTGCAGGATTTTTTGGATAGTAGTCCCTGAAATGCCCACGGATGCCTCTATTTCCCGGTATGTCACATGACGATCTTCGACGATTAGCTGCCGCACAGCGTCGACATTCTCTTGCGTCATGGCGGTTTTTGGACAACCTACACGTGGCTTATCACTGAGGCTAGAGTGCCCACGTTGAAATTCTAAATACCAGCGTTCTACAGTCCTAAGACAAGGTGCTGCATCACTTAACACAGAAGTTATCTCCTCAAAGCACTGAAGTCGCGTTAATCCCCTTTGAAAGTTGTAGAAAATTATCGCACGCATATTTTCCTTTGATATTTCCATTTTTACCACCGACTAATCACCTTTGAACCGACGCTACAATAAAACTATCCGAATAATCATAAAACATTCTTTTGTTTTCGAATTCTAAATTCAAATTATATATATTTTATTTATATATATTATATATTTTTTTATACAGTCGAAGGAGGTTTGCAAACGACACTACTTAAAAGGCAGCCCTCGTATTATCTCTTACTTCTTACCGGTAATACATTTCTGAGATAAAAAAGTACATGATAAATGCCTCCGTAATAGAATGACTGACTTTCTTCTTGTACTGTCTCCCGCTTTGATTAGGGAAGGAAATTGGGAAATGACTTCATACTCCTACTTTATTCTATTAAATTCCTTGCGGATCCCAAGACAGATTTAGCTTTTGCCTCGGGCTCCCTGCCTCATATCAAAGGGTCAAGTGTGGTTGCCGCTGTCGATCCTGGCGACACAGGAGTGGCAGCGGTGGGAACGAGTGGCGGGCCAAATCCCCATTTAAAAAAAAAGGCCAGACTTTTTGTTTCGTAGAAATCTTGTACAATCCACAAGAGACAGGTCAAAGTCGACACAGCCTTTATCGTAGCTGATCCGACACACATTGTCCTCAATAAATTTGGTCACGCAGCAGGACCCTCCCCAGAGGCTAATGGACAAGTCCAATCTCTTCCATGCACTTACAAAACGAATCAATACACATAACTGTAATACGTTACTATACATAATGCCACCTTATTAATAAACATAGAATAACTTTATTCAAGTAATAAGCTAGTAATAAACTGACAGCTGTCAAATTCCATAATAAAAACACTTAAAAAGTATGGAATTTGACAGATGTCAGTTAATTACTAGGTTATTTATTGGATAAAGTTATTCCATGTTTCCCATGAGGGGAATGTGAATATACGACGAAGAACAAGAGAGCAACAAATACGTAACTAGAATATGAATATAGTGCTGTCTTTTGTTAAGTTAAGCTAAGTGAGAATATTACTCATTAGAATAAAAGAACTTGAACGGATTTCTATAGTTACTGTTGGATAGACCATGGTATATTTTTTTTTATGGTATAGGGGGCAAATGAGCAGTCGGAGCCATTTTCATAACTACTGATGCCCATAGACATCCGCTTAGAGGTTATTCAGAGGCGCCGCCTTACTTTTCCCTCCCACCTCCATGGGCCACCGGTTACTGGCACACCGCTCGAAATGCGGTAGTACAGCTGTCACTTTACGCCCGTCTCCCGCCTCCCGCCCAATTCGGCTGCATGCAAGCATGTAGTGTGGCACTACCTCTTACTATCTTCCATGCCAATGGTATGGATAGCGTCTGATTGTGATGATCATTTACGAGAGCAAATTGAAAAGTGGGCACTTCACAGTAAGTCTGAACTACTCATAAAACTTGAACAGGTTTATGTTCCGTTCTTGAACTCCATTTGAGAGTGCGAGGGATTTTATGATGAATGTTTAATGTACCGCTGAAGACTGGGGAATACTTGGTAGATGGATATATAGATAGATAATATACAGGTAGATAGACGCAACGGATGGACGAACGATCTGTCTGTTAATTAGAATAGAATAGAATATACTTTATTCAGATCTTCAGTAATTACACTGTTATACACACACTAAACAACACATCTAAAACTATAACATAAAAGAAAAACAATACAAACATAAATTAACAACACAAAAAATATAAGATAAAAAATTAAGCAAAACAATAATACAAGACAGGCGAAATTTAATTTAAACAGTGTAACAAAGCCCTAATATGGTTACCACTCAGTTAATGGTTGTGGTACTCAGCTGGGAATACCACAACCCTGATATTATGTGGTACCTACTACAAATTCTTAAAAGCACAGCTCTTGTTGGTGGAGTCCCTTCCAAATGTCCCTTTCCTTTGCTTATCCCTTTAGCTCCTCGTACGTCACGACGCGCGACGTTCACCTTCTCCTTTAATTGGTCTACATATGCCCTTCTTGGCCTCTATGTGGTACCATGTGAGATGAAAGTACAGGATACATAATAAGTACAGGAACATAGTGTATGTTATTTAATTGTATGTCATAATATATTGTTGCCATCAACAGCAGCAGCCACAAGACGTCCACGGCCGGACATGGGCCTGCCCGAGGGAGCGCCACATGTCCAGTAACAAACCTGTACCCAGCGACCCACCGCGAACTTGCTGTTGCCATATATTGCACCTATGTTTAACGATGGTTAATACTAAGTTGTGGCAACACTGGCTATTAATCGTAAGTAAGGACACGTAGTAGTAGTTACCTATACCTACAGCATGTACAGTCTAACATATTACAAATGGCTTATTATTGACCCCCCCAAGCAAAATGAGACTAAGATTGCGATAGATCTTTCACTCTTTCTCTATGTGTGTATGTGTGTGTGTGTGTGTGTGTATATGTGTGTGTGTGATTTTTTTTTCATAAACTAACTGGTTTTCTTTAGTACTACTTAGGTGGTACTTAGTTATACTTGGTAGAACCCGTTGAAGAGTAGGAGCTATTTTCTTATCGGGTGTTTTATTAATTGTAAATTCGTACACATATAGCTTACGTAGTCGTAGTTTTACTTAAGTGCTTTAAGATTATACAATAAGTTCCAAGTTAGCACTGGAGTCTTATATAACAAGTAAGTAATTTGAAATTAGACCTTTAAATTAGAAAATTAAAAAGAAAATTAGACATTTAAAGATAATAGATTTATCAAATTAATTGTGAAATGTAATATAATAAAGCTGTATAGAGAACACATACTTGCCCAGTAGCGTCATAAATTATATATATATATATATAAGAGGTACAAGTGACCGACTTATATATCAACGCACAGTCGAAACTCCTATATCTAGAAACGTGATCAATGCTATACAGGGATTTCCTTTCGTTATGAGTGAGCAATAAGAAAGGATTTTTATAAATGCATCCCCTAAGGTGAAATAAGCGGTGAGGTTTATTATACATATGACGTGAGTGAAACTGCGGGATACAGCTAGTATGTATACGTAAGAAGCATTTTCCGTTAATTAAGCAATATGTTTCATCTAACGCCAACGCACGAAAACAATATTCAAGGCAGAATATAATATCGCAAACAAAAAGAAAACATATATTTACAAGTATACAATACCGGAGAAGGCACTTAGCGTAGAATGGATCGTAAGACGGTTCAAAAGTTCCAGCCAAGTCGGCTGGAACGCGTCCGGAGTTTCGTAAAAAGTACCAGCTATTTAATACCCGCGATACCCAGTATTGCAAATACGACTTCAAATTCGCCAAATTACGCCCGACTTTTTTGAAATTGTTTTAATATCAAAGTAAAATTAATTACGTGGGTACTTTACTGTTTATTGGGGAGATTTTTTTACCTGCTGCGTCAGAAAAAAGGTAACTTTTTAGTGGATGGTGGTTGTATGTATGTAGATTGCTATTTTTGTATTTCCTTCTACAGCCTGAGCCTTTATAGGTTTTAATTTACATCGTTAGATTCGTCATTTCGTTATAGCATAGGGAATTTAATGAGTTATTTGATTTAATTATTTTGAGTGTCGGGTCCGCAGAAGGAGAATTTCTCCTCGGGGTCGGGTCTATTTTTCAATTTAATTTTTTTTTTGTTTTACAGTGTTATAGAGTACGCAACAGTCAAATTAGTGCTAAGTCGATAGACGAGGATGCAAGTTACTTGTGACCGTAAGCTATGGCGCTCAATGGGAAAGGGCTACGTTGAACAGTGGACATCCTCTTGCTTCTGATATTGATGATGAAGTCGACAAATTAACATCTGTCCAATTAGAAGATACTGCAAGAAATACAAGCCTAATATGGCCGGACCGTAAACGTGTTCGTTCAATGATCTTAATTGTATATTGTAAACGCATTGCCGCCTATTCGGGCGGGAACAATGAGACATTAGCTCCATTATTGGCTCTTAATTATACTAGCGTGAATCATGTTGTCACGCGCCACACACGTTGTGATTGTGTCGCCCATATTTGGCTGCAATGCAAACATGTAAATATCCTTGTAAATTTGTTTATGGCCTGATGAACAAAAGTTTGTATAATTTCTGGCGGAATTTCGATTAATACCTAATATACCTACGAGTAAGTAAGAGGTAATGCCACGCTGTATGCATGAAGCCGAATTGGGCCAACACGACCGGCGATGTACATCGGCCCTTACACAATACCAGTGTGTAGTGTATTAGTAAATTCACAGCTAGGCTGTCGCTTTTCGTGCGGTGTGTAAGTAGGTGGCCCATGGAATAGAGAGAGAAAAGGAAAGCAATGCATCTGTAGGATCACTGTGCGGACATCTATGGGTGTCCGTACCTGTAAAAATGGCTGCGCGTTTGCTTATACTTTAAAAAATAAAGTTCTCGAACATATTTAGGTGACAACGGAAATTTGATTGATCCTAAAATCTAGACTACCGCGAAATGTCAATAGTGCTAAAATATGCGCAGACACAATCTCACTGTTTGTCTGTACTCTTATTTTCGTATCCATGTCCCATTCTTCACTGTCCCATGCATTACACTAAAGCACAGGTACCCAAGCTTATTCCGTCAAACGATCACTTTGAAAACCAGTAATTTCGTAGCGCCCTCCGTTCACCTTAAAAACCTATGTAACTATGTAACCTATGTAGCATTTACATAGTTTTCTGCGCCTCCAGCGCCCACATGCGGGCATTATCGCCAACTTTGGAAAAGAATGCACTAAAGGCTGTATAGACTATGCAGATGCGTATGATATCTGAGAGCAAATCTGTCAATATCGCTCTCTATACTAAACTCAAGCACCACACACTACGCATCCAAACATATATTGAAGAATGGTTACATACGCAGATAAAATCTTATCATATCTGCTTACTGTGTACAGCCTAGATAATGCTCTATGTCAACTGTCCGACCCCGGGGCCCGGGTTGCTATTTAAAAACTGCGTCAGCCATAACACGCGAGTAAGAGGTAGTGCCATGCTGGCCTCCAGCCGAATCGTTTCGGCACTACCGGGGAGGTACCTCTCGCTTGCTTGTGTAAGCGTCTCATGACCGGCGTAAAGTTACAGCTATGCTGTCGCGTTTCGTTTGTATGTGTGTTTCCGGTGGCCCATTGAGGAGGTAGTGAAGGAGGACAACACATCTGCATAGCCATGGTTGTGTAGATATTTAGGGGCGTCGATAGTCTTTGAAAGACTTGATGATGATTGATGAGACCCTATGGCATAAAAGAAAAAGGACGTGAATTAGAAGTGCAAAAGACTTTGTTGAAATCCCACTCTCAGCCTTTTCACGGGGTTTTTTTTTAAATCGAGCTTTAGGTTTTTGAGTAAACTATGATTAAGTACATAAATAATTGATTTTGTCTAGAAATTCAAACCCATCGAAATCTGCGGCTAACCATACTTACTGGATTGGTTCTTTCATATGCTTGAAGTAGCTATCATCTTAGAATTTCAGATTTCATAAATAGTAAATAACTAGGTACGTTACGTAAAAATTTCTGCTAGCTCGCCTCCTCTGCGATATATTTTTAATAGTGTCCCTTACACAGCAGAAGGTAAACGAGCAAAACCATTTCCATGACTACCGACGCCCATAGACGCGCATAGAGCTTATACAGATGTGTTGCCTTCTTTCCTCTTCCCCCCTCCATGGGCCATCGGCTACTTACACACCGCACGACACGCGACAGCACAGCTGTCACTTTACGATAGTATCGTGTAAGCGAGAGGTACACCCATGGTCGTGTTGATCCAATTCGGCTACACGTATGCAGCGTAGCA
>LUGF01039758.1:108679-133069 GCA_001625245.1 Calycopis cecrops
ACCAGGCTTAGTGTCTAATAACTATACACCACAAAAAGTTTCATTCGAATCCTTCCAGTAGTTTCGGAGATTAGTCCTGACAAACAGACAAACGGACAAACAGACAAACAAAAAAAATTAAAAATCATTGAAAAGTGTTCTAATACTATTTTAACATCGTCTCCAATTAGTTTTTCGAAATATATTCAATATACAGGCACACGAATTTAACTGTTTTATTATATGCAATAGATTAATATTTTCAAACGTTTTTATTTTTTTCAATGTTATTTTTATTTTAAATTGTGATTTCATAAAATTTACCATTCACAATAAGGGGCAAACATATTTCCGTGTCATCGTGGCGTCAAAAGATATATTAAAGTTTTCGCAGGGAACTTGTGGATATCGCGACGAAAAAAAGTCATTACTGTCAGATCCTTTAACATTTGCCCTCTGTACAAAAAACCTGTGTTGTATGCTGTTCTTATGTTGTAGTTCTAATACGCGACTGAATTTAATTTCATAACAACGAACATGATTCTGCGCAAGGTAAGAGGCATAACGATCGAATTCCTACTCTAGTGTTGTCCTCCTTTGTTTTATTGCTTTCAGCTATTTTTTTCTATATCTTCTGAAGGGGGGAAGGGGAAGGAGGATAACGCATCTGTAACCTCTAAGCTTGTCTTCGGACAGTCATGAAAATGGCTCAGACTGCTCGTTTGACTTCTTAACTTCTTAAACTATAAAAAAACTCCAAGAAATTTTAAATACGGCGGTAGACAGCCCTACGCCACATCTTGTGAATGCTCCAGTTCAGTTTCGGTTAGTCTCTACGTCGGGTGAAATGAGACAATCGTCGTTGGCGACTCTCCAACGCCATCTTTTGTGGAGCACGTTTAATTGTACGAATTGCAATTTTGGTAAACTACTATTTTACTACTATGTTTGTTTTCCTATACTAGCTGCACCTCGCGGTTTCGCGCGTAATTTTCGACTCTTTCATATCGATTTGCAATCCCTATTTCGCACCCTTATTAACGTTATTTTCAAAATTTCAACCTTCTTTCCTTCCTTCCTCTCAGCCTTAGAAACATAGACCTTCCTTAAAGGCTTTTAGCTGCTTTTATCAGGGACCCATTTTAATGACTACTGACACCCGCATAGTTATCCACATATAGGCTACACAGATGCCCTCCATACGGAGGGTATGTATATATCCCCCTGCCATGGGCTTTGATGGATCAATCCATGACCGATCGCAGAACAATGGATCGACCCAGCCTGTAGCCAGCGGCTCCCGGAAATGTACTTTATGTGGTCCGTCCACCCATTCCTGCCCTCCCTTCACCCTTCGTTCAGCCCACGAAAAATGTCTGTTTTAAATAGAACCAGGAGGATTATATGCATTAGCATATATATATATGTATATTATTTTAGCAATTTTTAGCGCTACTCGTATATTTTCCCTAAAATCTTGATATAATGCATACTTAATGCATATTATAGCTGCATTTACAATTATTTTTTTCGAGCTAGTATCATGCCGCAGCACGCAATTTTGTTTGGGATTAGTAATTAAATGAAAGAAAGAGATTAAGTAAGTAGGTGTAATTGTTATTTGCTACTTGGATGTGATTTGTTGCTTGATCCTTGCTTGGCATTTACTAAATCCATCAAAATATTTGATGTATATGTTGCCTATGCAATTGGATAAACTTAAAAGAAAATATTTTGAACAATAATCGAAGCTTTGAACGCTTCTGTCAAATATTCGCTTGTTAGGAAATCATTTATTTCCAATCAAATGTAGACAGAGGAAAACGTCTACGCAATTAAAGGATTTAATTGAAATTTTGAAACCCATCCTTACACCGAAGTTATTTATTTATTGCAAGTCTTGTGTGGAAAAGCCAGGTGCCAGAACATGTAGGTAACAGGGTAGCAGAGAGATTTATCATTACACTAGCGGACGCCCGCAACTTCGTTTACGTGAATTCGTTTCTTATCGCAGTCGGTTAAAAAAGTAGCCTATAGCCTTCCTCGCTGAATGGACTAACTAATACTGAAAGAATTTTTCAAATCGGACCAAGAGTTCCAGAGATTAGCGCGTTCAAACAAACAAACTCTTCAGCTTTATATTATTAGTATAGATAGCATTAGAGACTCGAGTTCACACAATTCGCAATATCAATATTAGCGAATAGATGTTCGAGTATAATTGGATTCATTGGGATGGAGTGAGGACATGTTGAGTTTGTATTACATAGTCGAACTCAATGTGGTTAGGAGCCGACTGCTAACCGAGTTAACTCAATTTAAACTAATCCACATAGTAAGAGTATTGTGATTAGCCCACGCGTGCCCGATTCGTTCGACGTGACAAATTAAAATAGTCAATCATATCAATATAGATGCAGCCAATGTTACTTCCGGATAATGTTAAACTTTCTTTTTTTTATGGTATAGAAGGGCAAACGAGCAGTCGGAGCCATTTTCTTGACTACCGACACCCACAAACATCCGCATAGAGGCTATAAAGATGCGCTGCCCTCCTTTCCCCTCCCACCTACATGGGCCACCGGCTACTTACACACCGCACGAAACGCGACAGCACAGCTGTGGTTACGCAGGTCTCCTGTAAGCGAGAGGTACCTCCCCGGTCGTGCCGGCCCAATTCGACTGCATGCAAGCATGCAGTGTGGCACTACCTCTTACTTTACTTACTTACTTACTCTTACTTACTTTCTATTGGTGAAAAAATAGTTACAGTCGGCCCAGTGGTTTTGGAGCCTATTCGACATTTTATACCAGAACAGTAGTCCCTGAGAATAGTTCATTCGAACAAACAAACAAACAAATTCTTTAGCGTTCAGGTAGTGTAGCGTCATAGATATACTTTAACAGTAGGTAAGTATCTTTTACCTTAACTCGTTTATTTACATATGTTTTTAGCTACATCACGATTTGCTACCTATAGAAAGTGACTGTTGTAATTTTTGACATCATAGATCAAAAGACGTCCGAGTCTTATGGAAGTGATTGGGGCAGCCCAATTGAAAACGTTTGCTTTTCTTCTATAGAATAATTGTCGTTTAACGAAAGCATCTAAAAAAGGATTCGCCAGCAACAGAGTACACTACTCCCTCCTAGCCTTGCGCTATGTAAAAAACTAAACCATCTCTGAAACTAAAAATAAACCAGATAAAATATAACACCAATACATTTTAATCCCAAAGTTGATAAAGGAAACTAAATAACACATCTCGGCAAGTCTCCGTAAAGCCTGGAGCCTGTAATACGCCTGTTGAGACTGAAGTCTGAATGGAAATCAGGTCAGGTCGCACCAGCTCGACACTCAGATTGTTAAGGTTTGCCACGAGACAATGTTACATTAAACTTATTTGTTCAACTTATATATGATAAAAAATAAATAAAGATGGAAAACTAGATAATATTAACCCAACTGCTCGTTTGCCTTCTATGCTATAAAAAAAGATAGAGTTATGATCCTTTTCTTTGGCTTCGTTCTCGTTCACTTTTTTCTTTTTAATAAATCCTATGCCCTTTCTAATAACTACCTATAAGAATATGAAGAAGTTCAAAATTTAATTGATAGGTTTAAATAGTTTTGGCGTTAAAAGTAACTAACAAATGATTAAGATTCTTTAAACTGATTCTATCGCGTTTGATATAAAATATCCACTTGCAGAATATGACAGAACCTCCGCAATGAACGAGTCTATCAATTCGTTAGTCCCCTGATGTAGGTATACTGAAAATATAATGAAATGTGCAGAGAGATATATAGTAGATAAAATATAAACGAATAAATAAATAAATGAATAAATCAATATTACTTACATAATTTATTTACATAGGATGTCAATCTTGATAGAAAAATACTAATATAATATAAAAATAATCATATAAAAGTATTTTTATTATAAATTATAAAAAATATATTTGATCGTCTGAATTTAATTCAATCACTGACTCGAAAAGAAAAAGATTATAAAAAGTAGGATATAATATTAAATTGTATTTAGTGTATGTGCGTCATCTATAAATACGTTTCAGAACTAAAATTGTATTTAGTGTACGTGCGTCATCTATCAATTCGTTTCAGAACTAAAGTAACGTTCACTCTACAAAACGTTGTGTAACAGAAGGTTGCTAAAATAGTAGAAGCTACAACACGTTTACAGTAGATGGCGATAAACGATTATTTATATTTTTATATTATTTTAAGTAAAGTTTATGTTCTTAATTAAATTTAACTCCTGTAAAAAGCAAAATAATAATTTTAAATATGTTTATAATTAAAAAAAATCCCTGAAACACTTTGTTTTGCTTGCGTTTATCACCAATTTTATATAACTGACATTGTACTGTCAAAACTCAAATGTAAAATGTGACAGATCTATCAAAATACGCCCTGAAATAATTTCGAAGGTTCAGGTATAAAAAGTGTATAAAAATAATAATACAGTGCTCGGAGTAATTCTGTCTTTATTGTCGTCACTAATACCTTATTATATATTACTTCTAGTTAATAGAATGAGTTACTATGCTTTACAGAAATAAATTAAAATAGGAGAATAATATAGAAATAAGTACTTGTGCACTTACCGGTTTTTCCATCCCTCCAGTGAAGTACTTCGATATTCAGGTTTGCATCTTTTGTGCTGCACATTATTGAATCTGTTTTTTAATTTAATGCCTAATTTTTTTGGACTTTCTGGTAACTTTACACTCGATAGCATTTTACATACTTTGTTAAAACGTGATTTAAATCTATAATAACGCTATTTTATTTTAGCTAAGAATTATGGAAGAAGCCGAGCCTGAAATTATCGAAACTGATGGAGAATTCGCCTTTGAAACTGACCCATTGGCCTTACGAAGCAATAAAGATTACTGTGATCTATTAAAATATATTGTCAAGCTTGAAGCACAAAAGATTCAAGCATTAAAAGATATTGAAGAGATCTCAAATTCACAAAATGAAGCTCTAGAAGACCCTTTAACATTTGTAGATGGTTTAAAATCAGGGAACATCACTTTTCCGTCTCGTCAGGTTATTGATGACTTGCCTAACATTGACTGGAGCAAATATAGTATTGATACATCACCAGGGAGACATAAGGATGTTAAACCAACAAAAGAAGATTTAGAATATAACATTAAAGTAAGGGGGCGTGTTTTTACAAATAGTAAACCTGAAACATTCAATCAGTTATGGTCATGTGAGGAACAGAAAAGGCTAGAAGAATTATTAGAGATATATCCCGAAGAAGCTATTGAAGTAAGGAGGTACAAAAAAATTGCTGAAGCCCTAGGAACCAGGACACCAATGCAAGTGACAAGCAGAGTGCAGAAATATTTTGCAAAATTGGCTAAAGCTGGTTTACCTATACCAGGTAGAGCACCAAAGGGAATCATTAAAGAAAAAAACAAACAGTCAATATTCTACAAAAAGTCTACATTTTTCCCTCAACTCCATGTACCTGTTAAAATGGAAGACCCATATGATAGTAGCGAGGCCCAAGGGAGCAGCACATCTTTAGAAACAAAAAGTGGGAATAAAAATATGCTAGAATTGTTGAAAGCAGCCAAGGAACATCGGATATTGGATGAAACCTGTCCTGTGTATCAGACAAAGACCATGTGTGTAGGGTGTGAAAAGACTGGATTTTTAGGTGCACGGTGGACTGATAATGCCGGAACCGACTACTGTACTGATTGTATAGTTAAATTATTGCCAACAGAAAAACTTATACCCGTGCGTCAACCATTGTAATTGCTTTAATTGTAGAATATTGTATCTGTTACATATTTATCAGTGTTAAATCAAAATTAATATAATCTAATATTTTTATGGCGTATGAATATTAAGATATTTTTAATAATGTAATTGTTTACTTGTGTTATAATCACTGATAAAAAAAAAATTAAGCAAATAGTCTACATTTATTTAAGTAAAATATATTATTTTACTTTTCCTCTGAATAAATTTGTCTTCACTGGCTTCACTTTCAAGAGACCTTTTTATATTTAATTCAGAACTATATCACAAACATATCACCAATATCTAATCTTAGCCATGTAAATAAATATTAATTAAATAATTAAAAAATTTACACAATATTTATACACTCTTTTCACAATATATGTATTATTATTTTTTAGACCTTGACCTATTAATGAATTTTTTAATCATCCACTTCACTAATTAATGGAAGTAACACAACAATGGTAATTCAACAAAAACAGAGAAAATCTCTAAAAGAATGATAACTCAATAGTGGGGCATCTAGCGCGAGTGATGATGAGCCACTGGCTTGGAACACTGAACACGGCTCGCACACTTCTATCATAGCCCTAGATACATAGATATGAGGGTTGCTTCTAACGATAAATATATTTATCTACAGATATTTTTATGTAATGTGCTATACAAGTTATATAATTGACCCAAAAAGGCTAGTCTTTAAATTTGCCTGAAGGTATACAAGATAGAAAATTAGACATTTCTCTTTTTTTGGAGATCAAACAACTTGCTACACGGGTAACCAATTAGCTACGCCCACCATTGCTTTTATTTTTCACTGAAGCTGATAAGAAAAGACTGCCTGCGGCATAGACCAACCTTCTTCAAATTTTGACCTTTTTACAATGGTTGAGATTTAAATAAATTTTGTATCTCATATTTATTTGGGCATTACATTTTCTTGTACTCACGAATTTATTGGTTCTACTTCTGCGTTCAAAGGTAAACGCGGAGTTCCGGCTCTGTGAGCTGGCTATGTGCTGATTCCATCACGAATTCTATAGTGACTCCCAGCGCTGGATTAAGCTTTGGCGGGACCCGGGGCTTGGGAGACCTTGGAGTTGAGAAGGGGCCCTTTTATAGGTACAAAAATGATCCTAGGGTCAATTCACACCAAAAGCGCGGCGAAGGGCAACGAAGCGGAGCGCAGTTTGTGTCATATGAATTTCAATTTTATTTTCATTACTATAGTACTTATTATCGAATTCTCGCGACTTCTGGAGCATTCCAGCGACTTCGCGGGAATCCGCGCCTCTCGTTCGAGTTTCTCATGCTATAGGTAATAAGTATTATAATAATTACTATAAAGTTGAAATTCATATTATGACACATAAACTGCGCTCCGCTTCGCTGCCCTTCGCCGCGCTTTTGGTGTGAGTTGACCCTTAAGGCCCTTTAGCCTTATAGGGCCCGGGGCTGCAGTCCCCCTAAGCCCCTACATGGATCCGGCGCTAGATACTTCTATGAGTCATCTCAAAACACGTTTCTTCTGATTATTCTCTATAATGTTTCATCCACGGATAGGAAGTGGTGGCTAATAAACTGCACCATCATAAGGGCTAAGGTTGAACACAGATTTTGTTTATTGTAAGGGATGAGGGACCTTTGGTGACCCCTGACATCCATTATCATCCGCACGGTTGCACAGATGCGTTACCTTTCTTATAGCCATTACGAAGGTAACTTTTGTTGATAAATAAATATTGCTATTTATTAAATTTTACTATATCTGTGGATTATGACAACAATTAACAATTAATTGTTGTCATAATCCACAGATCAACAATTAATGATCGATATACTTACCTATATGTTAACGATGTACATAAATATAGTTCAGGTATTTATGTATTCGCAATAGAATGAAAGGGGGAAATGGTTCTTTTTTTTACCTGACAACGGTGAACTTCGCTCTATATTAATCTTTTCTTTTTATAGAATAACAAGGCAAACGAGCCATTTGCATGACTACCATGGGCTATAGACATCCGCATAGAGCTAATCCAGACGCATTGCCCTCTTTCCTCCTCCCACGCATAGAAAGAGAGTATTTTCTTAGTTTCATTAGCTCTGACTACAAAAAGGGCCTTGCACATCAACTTCAAACGGGATCAGTGTCTGGGATGGTTGATAGTTTATTTTCTTTTAGTTGCAGATGTAGATGCTGCAGGCGCTTGATTATCGAGCCCAAACGCAGTTCTTCAGATCGTGTTACGTTTACTAGAGAGATGAAGCTAGCGGCATTTGTGTCTAGTAGTAAAATATTGTGTCAGCCTGGTGTACCTATATTTTTTTTAATAACGTACCTACCTACCTAACCTAAGAGAAGCTACCTCTGCAATAATAACGGCACAACGTGGTTTGGTTTCGTTGGGAAGGACATTTTTCGTTTGAGATTCAACACGCGCACAAATCACCATGGGGGATTTCGAATCGGATGAATTTTGAACAAAGAACTATCATATCATATGAATATACAATACAATAGTTTTTTGTGATGGTTAGGTGGCCTGGAGCATTATAGAGAAATGTGGAATATGGAATTAGGATGAAGACTGATGTACTGCAGTCTGGAATAGAAAGCCAGGTGTATGGTGGGAGGTGTCAATTAGACAGGAAAGTAGATGGATCAGCGTTAAAAGTGCAAATAGGATTAATAACATCGTGTAAAATGGTTCGACGAAGGTTTTATATTTTATTGCGTTCGAAATGTCATGTGATTCTAAAGTTAAAAATTTAAAAATAAATATATTCTCTATGATCAAACAATGCTCTACTCTCTCGTTCACATGACATCGACAGTAGCTATGCGGTCGCAATTCGTGAGGTTGGACTTGGGATTCAACAAATTGATCAAAAACATAAAAATGGACCACAGACATAAAATTTTGGCCATGTTTGTGCGGTGAGTAAGAGATTACATGATTATTTTTATCCCTTATTATATTTGACGAACCTTCCATTATTAGTTCCGACCTAACAGGTAGGCCACAATGTTCGCAGAACCGATAACAGTTGGGGAAAACTGGAGTGGCGGCCCCGTGCCGACAGACGTAGTATTGGCCTCCCTTCCGCTGGACTGGTGGTCCACTGGGGATTACTCGACTGCTCGTTTGACCCCTTACACTACAAATAAAGATTTTGCTTTATAAAAATAGTTGTTTAATGTGTATGTAGCCGACTTGGGCCGTCACGACCGGGGAGGTGCCTCGTTTATACGAAACCGGTAAGTGACAGTCGTGCTGTCGTGTTTCGTACGGTGTGCAAGTAGCCGGTGGTCCGTGGAGGCGGGAGGAGGGTGAAGGCCAACGCAACTGTATAACCTTTACGTGGATGTCTATGGGCGTCGAGATATAAATGGTTCCGATTACTAGTAGCTCCCTTATAGTGTATAGCAAATATAATTGTTTAATAAGTCCGTATGTCCGATATCTCGATCTTATCGGCAGCCCTGAATGGCTCAATCATTTCCGAGACGCGGCAGCGACTGGTTTCTATACAATCTTATGTTCGCGACTTTTAATTGCTGCTCTGATTGCTCGCTAGGTATTCAAATGTGTACAGTCGGTTGCATTTAATATTTTTTATATTTTCATCATCGTTATCATCATCATTATTTATATTGCAGTCCACTGTTGGACATAGGGCCCCATAGCACGTCACTGGTCTCGATCTTCGGCTAATCTTTCCCACTTCCTGCCCACAGCTTTGCATATGTCGTCCATCTAGTCACAGGGCGTCCTACATTACGTTTGCCGGTACGCGTCTCCACTCTTGAATCAGTCGACCCCAACGATCATCGGTTCTGCGGCAGACATGACCGGCCCACTGCCACTTCAGAGTGCTAATCCGAGTAGCTATGTCGGTCACCCTAGTGCTCTGGCGAATTACTTCGTTTCGGATTCGATTCCTCAGAGAAGCATCGAGCATAGCTCTCTCCATAGCAACTTTAAATCGGTGGACCAGTCGAACCGTGAGTGCCCACGTTTCGGCTCCGTAGGTCTATATTTAAATTAAATAGTCCCTGTACATGTTATATTTTAGAGAAATAGTAGTAACTTAACTGTTTGTGGTCATTAGAGAGGAGTATTTTGGTAAGAGGTAGTGCCACACTGCATGCTTGCATGCAGTCGAATTGGGCCGGCACGACCGGGGAGGTACCTCTCGCTTACACGAGACTGGCGTAAAGTGACAGCTGTGCTGTCGCGTTTCGTGCGGTGTGTAAGTAGTCGGTGGCCCATGAAGGTGGGAGGAGAAAGGAAGGCAGCGCATCTGTTTAGCCTCTATGCGGATGTTTGTGGGCGTCGGTAGTCATGAAAATGGCTCCGGCTGCTCGATTGCCCTCCTATATCATAAAAAAAAATTAGAGAGAAATAGTCATATGTTAAAATCGACAGTGTCGCCAATTATCAATTTTCTTTTATTGTTATAGGTGATAAGCGAGAACTTGGTGCCATTTTCATGGCTACCGACGCCCATAGACATCCGCACAAAGGTTATAAATATGCTTGGCCCTCCTTGCTCTTTTCTCCTCCATGAGTCACCAGTACTTAAACAATGCCCAGCATGCAACAGCACAGCAACAGCTTAAGCATTTGGAGATATTGATGACCACCGACGCACATAGTACACATACATACCTCAAAGAGGTTATACCTTCAGATGGGTTGCCCTCCTTCCTCATCCTCCATTGGCCAGAAACACACACCGCACGACTCGCAACAGCACGGCTATCAATTTACAATTTATCGTGTGAGCGAGAGGCACCTTGTGCCGGCCAAATTCGTGCACAATTTAGCGCGGTACCTCCTAATAAATATATTATAATAAGAAAATTATATTGAACAAGAATTGCTAGTGATACCATTTTAATCATGATACCAGTCTCCATGTGTGTATTTGGCATCGGGGTCAAACGGTAATCAGAACTACCTGGATGTGGCCTTAAATAAAACGACGAATTCAATCAGACTCCGTTCTGGGTGCTACTCGCATCTAATACTCGTGTCCATTTGCAATCCAATTCCAGCAAATCCTTTAGTCACATGTTAGTTACATGTAGATTGCAAGTATTGCGTCGCACACAGCGCCGGATTAAGCTCTGGCGGGGCCCAGGGACCTTGGTGTAAAGAAGGGGCCCTTTTATGGGTACAAAAATGATATTAAGGCCCTTAATGCCTGGAGCTGAAGCCTCCTAAGCCTGAATCCAGAGCTGGTAGCAGATGGTGTCTCTCAACTAAATTGTCACAGTTATTACGATATTAATATTGAATTCTTTTTTATTTTATTATGTATATGGGCCACATTATTTAATTCATTTCATAAATATGATATGAGATACTGATTGTATCAGAACCACATAAGCCGTGGTAAATTTCAGTTTCGTAATAATTTTTCAGATGAAAATGGAAAACTTCCTACCTATGATTAAATTTTTGCGGGTCCCATTAGAATTAACCTTCCCCTCGAAATCCCTGGAATGATCATCCAAGGGTTGTTACTTATTACTGTCGATCCTGGTCAAAAAAGATCAATTAAAACGTTTAGAAGTTTTGATTTGTTTCAAAAGTAACGAATGCTTATTTTCACCTTAAGCCTTTTAGTTCCGCCTATAAACAAATGCCTCTTTCAACAAACCTACAATTACAAACATACTTACATACCGATATTTTATTAAATTACAATCATTAAAATTACAATCATTGATAAGACTTACCCAAATAATTGCAGTATTTAATATTTACGCTTATTTTTAACGTTTAAAAACGGCAGATTCTGAATCACACACGTGCTACGTTTCTTTGAAGTTGAACAATTTATTTCACGAGAAAATTTCTAGAAAGTTTAAACTTATTTACCAGCTAAGTAAACTGTGTGGCAAACGTGTACATATCTAATCTAAAACTAAAAGCTTAATTAAAGCTGCTTTCGTGCTCTTCGAACAGGCTTCCTGACAGTTTTTCTAACGGAGAGAATAATATTTAACTTTTATAATTGTGTTTTGGTATACTATTTGGCATTTTCTGTGTATACTTTTTTGTGCATTGCATTTTTTGTGCATTGCATTTTTTTGTGCATTGCCATTTTTTTTGTGTGCAAAGCCCGAAGACACTAACATTTAATATTTTTGCTGCATTCAAAAGTCACTACACTTACCTAGTTCCGGTTTTTTGATACACTGAAAATAACATTGAGTTGATTAAATCTATTCCAATTTTTACATGTTTATTTATTCTAAAACATAACTGTAAAATGTAGCGTATAAATATTTAACCATAGCATTTAGCAATCACCAGTTTTATCCCTTCCACTGCTTTGAATACAGTAACAAAACACAATAGAAAATATTTTGGTTCAAAACAGATATCGAAAGATTCTTAGATGTTAGATAAATTAAATAGCCGTCGCTTTTTTATTTAATTTGACTAATACCTTAAAATTCCCTTAACTTAGTATTAATTCCTAATTGCCTCAATATTTAAAAATAACAATCATAATATGAAGATATCATATGAATATCAAAAGATATAAAATGTAGCTTAAATATTTTTAATTTCGCGGCAAAACATTTTATGACAGCATATTGTTTTTATTTAAGTTTGTGAATTGGCCAGTTGTAAATAAAGTAAAATGTTCACAGTTTACGCGAGTGCGCAATTATTCTCCATAGCATTTATAAATATAAAAGTAGCATTAACGCAGCGGCATCATAAAGAATTTTATGACGGTCATGGGTCACATAAACATACATTTTTACGATTTTACTTGTAATACGGTAAGCCTTTATTATGCGAGATTATGGTTCCTGGGGGAATAGACAAACCTATTTTATCTGTATCTTGATTAAATATTATTGAAACCTGTCTTGTTTCATATAATTTATATTAATAAACAGTGGAAATAGTATAAGATGTCTAGAATAATATCTTTTGACTGGCAAACGCCCGCAACATCGTTTACTTAAATCCGTTTACTGCACCTAAGAAATAGCCTATACCTATATAGCCTTCCTCGCTAAATGGACTAAGTAATACTGAAATATTTTTTCAAATCGTACCAGTAGTTTCAGAGATTAGCGCGATCAAACAAAAAAAACAAACTCTTCAGCTTTATATTATTAGTATAGATTATATAATATACTTTTTATAAAGTATTTAAAATCAAGATATAATATGAATTTCCATCAAGAAGACAATACATCTATATTTTGCCTGTTTTTTTTGGGGATGTGCGAAAACGCATTAATGCCCCTATTCTGCGTGGGGTCCGCTGGTGCGGTGCTCACGGTACACGATAGTGCCGAACACCTACGACAATCATCTCGGTGCTACCACTGCCGCGTATGACGAGATGAGAACAGAACTATTAATCGCCAAGGCACCTCTACGGCTAGTAGACAAGGGGAACGAGGCCACCTCTACAGAAGGGTTTCCCTACCTACTGCGGGACATGGGGAATGTTCCGATCATTTCCTGTCCCGTGAGAGAAACCGTCTTCTTTTCTGTTACATCGATACCCTCCTCTTATAAAAAGGTTACAAAGAGCAGATATCAGTTATCAGGTTATCAGTTCTGTCTAAGAAACATTAACTTAGTTCTAATTTATATCTTAGCTTTTAAATCAGAGCTGTTTATGCGGATATTTATGAGTATCTGTAGGCACCAAAAGTTTCTGTAGGGTCATAGGTCACTTTATAATATCTTAAAACCATTTTTTTGAGTTTTGGTCTGTTGTAGGTATTCGTTCTAAAATTAGATGTCATTTTTACAAGTGGGTAAAAGAGAAATTAGGTTCTTCGATGAGCGCTGACGCTGATATGCACCCGCAAAATGATTATGCAGATATGTTGCCTTTCTCTCCTTCTCCCCTACAATACAATGTTAAGACGGTATTACGGTATAATGTGAGCGAGATGACACCACTGACCACCTCGGTAGTGTCGGACCATTCGCGTGCTTAGCGTGGCACTACCTCTTACCTACAACGCTCTTCACTGCTCTATTATTGATAGTCTAACCTTAATTTTTTTTTAAATTTTATGTAAGTATGACTTAGAAACTGAATTGAATTTACTTTAACTTTACGCGCCCCTTCAACGCCGCTAGCAAAAACCAGTCCAAAATAAAAAGAGAAAATCTCCATTTTCAATAAAGATTAAAAGATTAAATATAAGAAATCTTGGGTAAGATCCCATAGATGAATTAGATTACAGAAAAATATTGTTTAATATTTATTAAGTAATTATAAATTAGCTCCGGGGCATATTACCGAGGCCCTGAGGATATTTCGCCAAATTATGCTGTGAAATTGTATTTTTTTAATATTGTGAATTTTATTGGTAATAAAATATTACATGTGATTAAAAGTGTATGTTAAAAATACAAATATTAGAAAAACATGACTAGAATAATGCAATAATATGGATAGATCTGAGAGATATTTAATTTCGTTACACGTAATTTGCCAACAGCGTTGTCACTCACGTTAAGCCCGCATACTCTGCTCCTATTTTCATAGCGTCTTATTTAGCTTACGACCTTCCTCGGTAAATAGGTAATGAGCATTGAAAGAATTTTGCAAATCGGACCAGTTGCGACGGAGATTTGACTATGCCTGAGATGTCCTCCGAAAAGCGCCAGCAGAGCCTCCCTACTTCAATCCAATCCGCCCAATAGGTCATCGGAAAGGTATCTATAATATATTAATAGGTACGTTAAGCAAAAATTTCGGTAACATTTTTACGAAAATTGCGCGAACGTAGGAGTACGAAATTTGGCATACTTATAGTTTATGGGTAAGAGAAGTGCAAAACGCTAATATTTTTAATAATAATGCTTATAAAGTACATTAATTCAATAAATGAAACATTACACACACTACCATAGCTACATTTGATACGTTTAATATGTGTCGATACATAATTATTGGTGAAGTTTCTATGTGTCCTTTGCTGTGTAGAACAAAGTTACAATGATATGACATGTCATAATATGATATTGTACAAAAAAGTTTAAGTTAGATCGAAATCTAAGGATCGAATTTCGATCTTCGCGGGTTCACTAGTAAGTATAAATACGTGACAGCACAGCTATTGATTCACGTTGGTATTATGTCCCCGGTTATGGCGGCTCGCTTCGTTTGAAAATCAACGACGATCTTCTAAATATGCCTCCAAAGCATGCACTTATAAACCTCAGACCTCTAGTTTACACTTTACACTATGTAATCACGACTTTAACAAAGTAATTTTTTTCATTACTATCTGAAACTAACTTTAGTTGCACTAACTAGTTTGATAAATTATGAAGTCACTGTTTCTTTCACAATTTTATTAAAACAAGTTAGATCGTAACTCTAGTTCAAAGTTCTCTTTGTAAGATTAGGTAATTCTTCTTGTTTATTTTTATCTTAGTACAGTATGTACAGTATTTTATTTCTTATTTACTTTTATAATTAAAAAAACTGATTTATTATATATTTTATCGTAGATGCTGCTGCAGTTTGAATAATATTTTTAATTCATTAACATAAAGTGGTTTTACTATTTTTTTGCTATAGATATTATTGTTTTTAGTAAGCCATTAAAAAAAAAATCAGGTCGCAATACTGCCTGCATACCGAAAATGGAAGATGGATAGGATTGAGTAACTAGTATTGACTTTCTTTGGTCAGTCATGAACACTAAGTAATGAATAAATATCACTTCAATTTTAAACTAAAGTCTAGATTTTAGTTTAACGTTGGAGCGTTACTTACGCGGCTACAATTTAGAAGTCGGCTAATTACAAGGCACCGCAGCTCTTTGCGAACGTGTCGACGGAATAATTTATTGTTCTTGTGGAAAATTAGAACAGTTGCATTTGTAGGATCGATACAGAAGGTGCTTAATGTATTATACATTATAACGTTTGATAATAACAAGTTTTATAAAACACATATTTTGATCCAAAGTAAGTATTGTGTACAGCGGTTATCGGTTCTGCGAGTAATGTGGCCTCCTCAAGGCCCGTGGAAAATTCGTCGGATGGGGGCAACTCTTTTCTTAAATGGCACGCTGGCTCTGAGCTTCTTTACGAGCCCCACATTTGGCGATGAGCTTGTTGCCATATTATGTTATCACTGGCAAAACAAACAATTGGAAGACTTTCGACTTAATGCACTGTGGTGTTTTGGACGAAAATACTGCCCAACCGAGTTGGATTCGGGAGCGATCTCTCCCTTGAAATTGGATTTGGAGGGACAGTTTTTCCCAGGTATACCATTCAAGATCGCCTAATGTAGGCCTTGGTTCATCTACCTACCTCATTAAGGAACTTGCATGAAGTTGTGTTGTAGATTTAGTATTGTGCCTAAAAAGCCACCCTAGTTTTGGTCAAAAGGTCCTCTTTTCTGCAGTAGCCTGAAAAATACTGTGTGCTGTAGGTAGTAACTATAATATTTGAACTCTTGAGAAAAATAGGTGGTTCGCCAAAATGTAAGCATAAACTAAAATGCAATGCAACTAAATGGCAATGACTATTGACTCCTACCATAAAATAACAGATTTAGGGACGATTTTTCAATCCTGAGATAAAAGATAACCCTGGGAATAAACTATTTCTGTTTCATTTTTTATTTCGTGTTTAAGTGCGATGGGTATAATTTATTCCTACGGTTAATTTTTATCTGACAATTGAAATACAGTCGAACTAGGGAATATCTTTATACAAATTGTATAAATTTATAGCAATTTCCGCAAGCCTATATTTTATTATTCTGATTATTTTTTGGCAATAGAATGCTTAAGCCTACTACAGATTTTTATTTATATTTTTATTTTCTTATTTTTATAACTTGAGCTGATATATTTCAGAATGCAATATATTGAAACATCTCGTATAAAAATGAACTGCTACTGTATTATTATTGTCCTCGTACATTACACTCATCTCGTATATTTCATCGCCTGGTGCACGTAACACATTAAGGCTCTACCACTATATCACTCCCACGCGTAACAATAAATTGGCCGGAAACGAGTAAAGATAGAGTTCCTCGTACCCGCAGCTCGTGCTAATAAATATAATTAGCAGTTCTGAAACATACAAATATATATCTTGTACAGTATAAAGGGGTAAATGAGTAATCGAAACTTTTCGATGACTACCGACGCAGATATACATCTGCATAATGATTATGCAGTAGCTTGCCTTCCTTTCCTTTACTCCGGCAGTGAAACACAGGTAACCTACAAGCCCATGAAGCTCAACTGCAAAATTGTCAGACTAAGGCTATAATAATGTCCTCCTAGCTATATTCTCTGATTTCGGCTACGGCGGCCGTCTCTATAGAGACGAGCCAGATGCGCAGGACATATTATAGTGCACAAGTGTGCGCGCAGGCACAAGTGCACTCTTATATTCCGATGGGACGGCAATCCGACACGACCGGTGAGAAATCAGGCGCAGGACCGATGGCTAAACGTGCTCTCCGAGGCACGGGGTGTATCACCCCCAACTTCCTGACTCCGGACTGTTATTAGAAATTGAAAAATTCCATTAACAATTTTTTTTGGTCCGACCCGGGATTGGAACCCAGTACCTCACGTCTGTGGTTGAACACGCTTACCACTAGACCACGAGGCAGTCACTAAGGCTATATGATATGAGTGACAAAGGTCTATTGACAATTTTGGTCGTACCAGAATGCCAGAAGAAAAAGTCCCAGTCGAATTTCAGCTACGGTGTTCATCTGAGAGACTATAGAGACTATCTGCGCAGGACATATTATAAGTCTACAAGAGTGTATGCAAAATGTAGATAGAAAGCAAAGAAAGATAGCTCTCAATTTTCTTATTCCTATAGCATTCCGAGTCGATAGGAGAGTAATTAAACGCGGGACCAAGAATTGAACTTGTTCTCCGAGGCTCGGGGATGTACAACCGCCACCAACCCGATTCCCGGATCCATCACAGAGATTTTTCATAAAAAAAATTCAAAATGCCGTAACACTTTCAAGGGACCTCATGATTTGTGGTTAAATATGTTTACCATTATGTCATAAAGCACTTGAGGTGAAAGTGGTAAAAATCTTCGCTGAAGGAGTGATAATGCGATAAAATATCGCCTTATTATCATAAGATCTTCCATTTTCTTTGGTCATTATTAATGATCATAAATAATATTTAAGTCTAGATTTTAGTTTAAATGGGAGTGTTATTAAGTACGCTGTGAGTGTTATTAATTTAGCTGTCTACCTGAAATCTAATTACAAGGCACCACAGCTATTTATGAACATGTTGACTGAATAATTTATAGTTCTTGTGGAAATTATGAGCCATATCTCTAAGGTATTTATATAATATTTTTATAAATAATAACGTTTGATAATAACATGTTTTCTAAAACAAATTTAATTTAAAGTGAGTATTGTATAAAACTAAAAGGATCGTGATATCGATACTAATAATATAAAACTGAAGAGTTTGCTTTTTGTTTGTTTCAACTTTCAACGCGCTAATCTATGGAATTACTGGTGCGATTAGAAACATTCTTTCAGTATTAGTTAGTCCATTTAACGAGGAAGAATATACTTAGTATGGCCATAAATGCTGTTAAAATAAAAAATAAAAAAATATTACATTTGAATTTGGAATCTGTCATTTTTATACGGTTGTTCATTATGTTTTCTCATTTTGGCGCCAATACATTGTACAATATTTTGTGATATTAAAATGAAGTGGGATGATAAAGAAAACAGAATCGCTGTGATTGCAACACACGAAGTAGGTATGGAGCCAAATGCAATTTTTGAAACTCTCCATACACTTGTTATTAGTCAAATGTTTGTGTACCTGTATTAAAAAAGGTACAATGAGACTTCCTCTGTTTGTGACAGAGAAAGATCTGGCCGTCCACGTAGTGTTGGTGGGTCAAGGTGGCAAAAGCTGTAAGGGAAATAATCCGAAGAAATCCTGTCAGCAAACAAAAGATTTTATCTCGGAAAATAAGAATAGCTCCTAGAACCATGTCGCGTATTTTAAGAGATAGCTTAGGACTTGCAGCCTATAAGATTAACTGATAAATTAAAGATGAATAGAGTGGTAAAATCGAAACAACTATTGAAGCGGTACGCAAAGGGAGGTCATAGAAAAATTTTATATACGTATGAGAATTTTTTTAGTGACCGTATTTATGCTCAAAGCTCTAAGGAAGCTTTCCAATTAGTTGACAGAGTGCAACGTGGGCATTATCCGACTTCAGTGATGGTGTGGTGGGGTGTTATCTATGAAGGAGTGACTGAGCCTTGTTTTATATTTGTGTATTAAATATAAAACAATTAAATTATAAAAAAGCTGTAATAGTAATAAATGTTATTTGCAAATAAAAATATTTTTTTTCTTTTTGTAACAGAACCTATAGCTAGACTAGGTATACTACTTTTTAACCCCCTACGGTAAAAAAAACGGATTCACGTAAACGAAGTTGCGGGCGTCCGCTAGTGTGGAATATACGTGGAATATTGTTCTCTTTACCTACCCAGTAGGCAATTGGCGATGATTGAAGATGTAGTATATATAGATTATATAATATGTAGTATTGTATGTAAGCTTAAAGCTATTTATATTATGTTGATAAAGTCTTCTCTTTTGCAGTAGTCTGACAATTACTGCACTGTAGCTATATTATTTGAACACCTGAACAAAATAATCAAAACCTACGAAATTTACGCGAGAGAAGATGAAAATGGGATTGATTATTGAATCTCTTATAAAATAACAGATTTACTACTAGATATAGTCGAGCTAGGGAAGATCACTTTTAGATATAAAATGTTCGAATAGAATGCAATATCCGCAAGAACATCTTTTATTATTCTGGTTATTCTGGCAATAAAACTCCATGTAAAGAATGTGTATTTTTTTTTATTTTCTGATTTTCATATCTTACGTAAAGAGTAGGTACTTATAATATTATAGATAGAGGAGATAATATCAAGCTAGATATTTTATGTTTGGTATAATGCTCTAATCCTAATAACTATCTGCGCGATTGAAGAATTATGTTTTAATAATAATAATGTCGTCCTAGCCGATTTCGGCTACGGCGGCCGTCTGTATAGACAAGCCATCTGCGCAGGGCATATTATAGTGCACAAGTGTGCGCGCAGACACAAGTGCACTCTCTATTCCCTCACTCTCATATTCCGATAGGACGGCAGTCTGACACGACCGGAGACCACGAGGCAGTCAAAATTATGTTATATAAGGTTGATACAATCGAGAGACATTACATTAAACCGCATATTTAGTGTATAATTTCCAGGCCACACCACAAAAATCAGATCAATCGGAGCAATAGTTTAGCCACAGGAATTTTTTAAAGTTTTTTCTCACTTCGTACACGCTGTATCGCAGCTGATCGCCAACTATGGCCGCCCGGGGTCATTCACCCCGTGCTCGCTGTAGCCGCCCGATACAAAGAGTGTTAACAATTTTTCGCTACTTGTTTGAAAAAAGTATTTTCGTATACTTGTCGTAAACTATTTTTTAATAGTTTCGGATTCATTGTAGGCACTTACCTATAGTATATGTGGTTTAATTTAATGCCTCTCGCTCTAATCAACCCTGTTTACATATTAAGGAAGTCTATAAAGTATAAACTAACAACCATCATGTGAGCTAGAGGTCGTGTCGGGCCAATTCCGCCGCGATGCAGCATGTCACTCTCACTATGTAGAGACCTGGATCAGTATTGTTAAAGATTTCGACCAGCCTGATCTATTATGTCCGTTTTTATGCTTCAGGCGTATAGCAAACCGACAGCAGTTTCAAATATGCTTTAAGTAACATCTTTATTCTTTTCTGGGTTGCTGATAGGTACTTTTTAGGGTTCCGTAGCCAAATGAAAAAAAGAACGCTTATAGATTCGTCGTGTCTGTATGTCTGTCCGTCCGTCCGTCCATCCGTCCATCCGTCCGTCCGTCCATCCGTCCATCCGTCCATCCGTCCATCCGTCTATCCGTCCATCCGTCCATCAGTCCATCCGTTCATCCGTCCATCCGTCCATCCGTCTTGGTAGTTGAAACCTCTGTTTAAACCACAGAGTAGAGAGACGTACTTACTTACTCATGGGGTTAAAACTTTGTAGGTTGATGTATTCTGTGAACCGCTATTCGAATTTTGAACAAAAATAAATAAATAAAAAATAAAAACGGGCCACTCGATAGGTACATAGAACTAAATCTAAGGAAAGTTTTTTTCATCCTACCTGTATGTGAGGAAGGTGTCTTTGGATAGGTCTTTGAAAATGTCCATCCGTCCATCCGTCCGTCCGTCCATCCGTCCATCCGTCCATCCGTCCATCCGTCTATCCGTCCATCCGTCCATCAGTCCATCCGTTCATCCGTCCATCCGTCCATCCGTCTTGGTAGTTGAAACCTCTGTTTAAACCACAGAGTAGAGAGACGTACTTACTTACTCATGGGGTTAAAACTTTGTAGGTTGATGTATTCTGTGAACCGCTATTCGAATTTTGAACAAAAATAAATAAATAAAAAATAAAAAGGGGCCACTCGATAGGTACATAGAACTAAATCTAAGGAAAGTTTTTTTCATCCTACCTGTATGTGAGGAAGGTGTCTTTGGATAGGTCTTTGAAAATGACATTAAGGTTACTAAAATCATTTTACGTAAAAAACAATTGTTTGAAAGATAGACGCTTCCAAAGTGGATAAAATTGTGTGTTCTCTAACTTTTAAAATAAGAAAGTGAGAAACTTTTAACGAAAATTGTTTGAGCAATATATCATATTAGTATATTATATCACTATTCGTTTTTAAGAAATAATACATTTTCAAAAAACGCAAATATACCTTTGTCGTTCATACAAACGCTATGAAAAACCAAGTTATTATATTTTCTGATAAAAAATGTCGCAGATACTCTACCTTTCCTTGGTACGGAACGCTTGGCCGGTTTTTCTTTCTAGAAATCATTTTCAAATGATATATCGTGAAATGAGACGGCAGTGTGTAACAGATAAGCGGGTAGAGCCGCAAGCCTAGTAGAGCGAAACTAACCATATTAAATGTGCGCTATTAGATTTGAATGTGGAATTATTCGATTAAGTAATTTATGGCGGGTCTTTTTCATACTTTACAATTGACTTCTGCAGCTGTCAATGTAATATTTTCAATAAGCTATTCTAATTTATTATTTTTTCATTCCTTATGTAGTGAAATAATTTGTATATAATTGTGTGTGTAAATAATAAAGCTGCAGGGATTATTGGAACGCACTCATAGTGTTTGTTAATACTTATGTCACTTAGAACTTGTCATTAACGTTACAAAGCTATTACGTCACAAGACGCCATATTGCTCAAAGAAGCATTTTTTGTAAATTATGAATCTTTATTTTGAAAATTGGAGATAAATAAGTACTTATCAAAATTAAAATAAAAAAATTGTATTCTTGAACACATTGCGACTTGGTTTTTGAAAACTGGTCAAATAGCCTATTTCGATGTGCTTCTTTAATATTTCATTATCAATTTTACAGTAGGAGAACATGGCAGATGTTACACATAATGTGCGACTACAGCAAGCAGTCGGAGCCATTTTCCCGATGAGTTTGTACCGCCGGTTCTACTCAGGACAGGGCTAGGGTAGAAACGGTGGTAGATGAAATTTGTGAGGTTCAAAAAGCAATTTTTATAACTCTATTTTGAATAAAAACATTTTGATTTTGATTTTTGACTTTTCATGACTACCGACGCCCATAGACATTCGCATAGAGGCTATACAGATGCGCTGACCTTCTTTCTCCTTGCACCTCCATTGGCCACCGGCTACTTACACACCGCACGAACCGCGACAGCACAGCTGTCACTTTACGCCGGCCTCGTGTAAGCAACAGGTGCATGCAAGCATGCAGTGTGGCACTTCCTCTTTGTTTGCCCGCGATATATTTTATGACCGGTAGTTTCACGAAATGAAATATCGGATTGAAAAATGAACGATTTGTTCTCTGTACGTTCAGGGCGAGCAATAAATCTGAAGCTGTGGTTTGTTTTTATTTTTCCCGCGTGGAATGTGATATTTGTCAGAATGACATATCGCCTTCATCAGTTTTCCTGGCAAAACACATTGCGTGGATTGCTGTTGGTTTTAAAAATACGCACTTTTTATATTTGGATTTTTTTATCGGTTGTTTAAATTCCGTATTTAAAATATTTTTCAATATGGAATGGTGAATGATAAGTATCTTTGCTGACTTTCTACATAGGCGAAGTATCTTTCTGTCATTGACTCTATAAAGAGATACGAGTCGCCCATTTTAGATTCTAGATAGCCTAATCAAATGTTACGAAGATAAAAGAGACCTGCAAACACAAAAAAAGAAAAAAGCTGGGTTTATTGGCTGCGGTACGTTACTGCGGAGGTCCATAAGCGACGGCAGCTCGCTAAAGTTTAAACTTTTACATTATACGCTAAGAAAAAAATATATCCTATAGGATTATCTTTATTCAGGGCTACTTTTTGTCACCGGCCAAGTAAAAAGGAAGCAAACATCATTCCAAGGTTGTGTTTTAAATTTTATCGTCTAATTGTAATATTTTGTTAAATCAAAATCTATTTGAAATGGTCCTTAAAAATACATCGACCGTTTTTCACATTTCTGACTTCAAGGTCAGTGATGCCGTTCGATCGCGACTCGCGACTCACATGCCACGTGGTGACCAAGAATGGAAGGTATGTTCATAACATGGGACAAAGTAATTGTATCTAATTATTTTTTTTTTTATTTTTATTTATTTCATAAATTGAATGTATCAAATTGATGAACCAAACCTGAAAATTTGACCGGTGACCAAAAAGTAACCCTGTATAGATATAAATTGAATGATTGTCTGTATGTTCTCTAAAGAATCGTAAACTATACATTTGATCATGTGATGATTTTTAGCAAAGTTGTTGTGCATGAGCCTACGAAGACCTCTGAGTTGGTACGACCAATTTTCGACAGATGTCGCCACGCGTAGGTTGCAAGCAGGATACAGCCAGTTATTTTATAAATTTGAAATGAATTACAAATAAAGTGAAATAATTCGTCATTTGCGAATGGTCGAACATATTCTAATTATGAAAGGAAACCCTCCGCAAATGTGCTCACTAATTAGTAGATAATCATTCTTGTGAAACATTTTCGTAAATTTTCACTAAATCTATATCAAAATAATATCCAGCAACTATAAGCAAAACGTTGCACATAAAAATACGCATACCTTTAACACATTTACGCAAGGCAGCTCCTGAGAGTCCATTTCTTTATTTTTTCTGTATCTATTTCAAAAAGGGAAAAAGTGCGTAAAGATAATTTCTCATTTATTCTTGTCTGCATATTGCGTATAACAAGTATAATCGCATATCAACTGTTAGTCAATTATTCTTGTCCTCGTATATTGCATACATCGTTACTCAGAGCATACACGTCGTATATTTCATCGCCTAGTGGCGTAGCTAGAACACAAGAAGGTTCCACTACTAAATCACTCCCACGCGTTTGTTACAATAAATTGCCTGGACACAGTAAAGAT
>LUGF01039774.1:6716-37693 GCA_001625245.1 Calycopis cecrops
GACCTGTGGCGCTCTATAGGGGAGGCTTGTGTCCAGCAGTGGACGTCCACGGCTGATGATTATTTGTACTATTATAGCCGAAGTTACGGAATTATTAAAGTTGATGTGCGCCAGTCCATTACCATCTGTTTCATTAGTCTATTATATATCTGCCATCTCTCGATTATCTTCAATATATAATATTGGCGCATTATTCAGATCCGATTATGTGTGGCGGACTCACGTCGCTTATGCAATCTAATGGAGGAGTAAAAAACTTGGATGCGGTAAATATTATATCTTATTTTTTTCATTGTAATAAAATAACTCGGCACTGAGACAAATAGAATTTCTTGGTAGCGGTTTTTACCTTATCTATCTAGATCTTATTTAATCGTCATTACTATATTATATACTATTTTTTATATTATATAATATTTATTACTTGTAAGAATATATTATATTCTTACAAGTAATAAATTAACACATAAATAGAGTCTTAAAATAAAATATAATCTTCTTATGATGCTACGATTATATTTTCCAGCACTATTTTATTTATATTCATGTGTTAGTTTATTAGTATTGATCATAATATTGTTTATTTTCCCCTCATATATGAATTCAAGTAACGATAATTGTGTGTGGGTGGTTATGTATTTTTGTTACTAATTTATGGAGAGGCGAACCAAAAACAAAATCACTAATACAAAATCATCAATATCAATAATAATGTAAGGCAAACTTATTGTAACAAATTTAATGAATATTTTGGAAAAATACTTACTATTTACTTTAGATTACTTTCACCGACTGTCGTGTTCTGGATGCAATACTGATCTAAGTTGGTACACATAACAATACATTTTCCAACCTTCTTCCACGGATTTGAAATTAGTGCAATACAGTTGCAATAACGAATATTTGGAATTCGAATTAGAGGCAAAGAGGGCATTAGAATGAATCCATACAATAGGCGGAACGCGAACTGGCGAGCCATCACTCTCGTCTGTGTGTATGTTCATTATCTGATTGCCAAATGGTAATCATTATTCGCCGGTGGGAATATGGGGGCTTTTAATTACGCATGATTCATACACAAAGATTAGGTATACAAGAGAAACGGAGTTCGACATGTAGGGACACTACACGGGGTGCAATTATGTTTTATTTTTTTTTAACCATCGTCGTCATTCGCGTTGATCAATAAGTAACGTGTTGTATCGATGTCGATAATACCGAGGGTGACTTTTTTATGGTATAATCAGCCAAACGAGCAGTCGGAGTCATTTTCAAGACTACCGACGCCCATAGACATCCGCATAACGACTTTACAGATTCGCTGCCCTCCTTTCTCCTTCTACCTCCATGGGCCACCGGCAACTTATGCACGCATCACGCATCACACGAAACATCGCACGAAACGCGACAGCATAGCTGTCACTTTACGCCAGTCTCGTGTAAGCGAGAGGTACCTCCCCGGTCGTGCCGGCCCAATTCGGCTGCATGCAATATATCACACAATACCTAAATGGAAACATTAATCCATTATACAACGCTCGTTTGAATCATTGTTGCAAGGAGTCCCCGTCCCCGAACTGGCGAGAAAATGTGTTATTGTTGTATAGAATCACAAAAGGTTCCCAACAAATTGCTAATGGGTGGTGAGTACGTAAACGTTACGCTTATTAAGGTAACAAAATGTGTGAATCAAATTCATCAGTTCTACTTTTTAAGGTTAAATCATTCGAAAGTTCTTAAAGCCAACTCATCGGACCAAAGTCTCTACAGGTTGTATGCTCAAGGTGACGGGAAACTGTAATTGTTTGAGATTTACAAACGTGTTTCTAATACAGACAATAAAATATTCATTACTTAAATAACGCCTTAATATTATATAGATAAACATAAAAAGGAACAAACGGGGACTGCCGCTAGAAGTGAAAACTTAAAATGCTGTATGTGGCTCGAGTTTCCTGAACTACGTACAACATGCGTATTGCGTGTTTGTTGGCGCGCACTCGTGACTTGTTCCCTCCCTATAGGTTCTAAAGAAGGTCTCACTATAAATATAATCATTCCTGGTGATTGCATTAAATTAGGACTAAAGGATATTGTTAAAATCTAAAATTGAATTTATTAAAAACTGTAAATATTAATAGATGAATATGCATATTATTAGTATACTTGTTTGAAACTTTCGCGTTTGTTACACATATTGTATTTACTTTCCGGGTTTTAATACATAAGACTCTTATTAAAGGTACTAAAAACATTTTATTTTCCTTTTTTCCTTTGCTGCACCAGCCTTGGTATACCTTTATGTTAAAACTCTAGAACTTTGAGAGCTCAATATACTATTTCAACATTATTATAGTAACATAATTATGTATCCCGGATGCAAGATTAAATGAGCAAAAACCATCGTAAAAACAACTACAATAATAATTGAAATAATTTCCGAGTATCATTAAAAATAGTATAGTCCTGTTTGTTCCACAGCGGAAGCACAAACAGAGAACAACGCGAAATACGAGAGGCTCGAGTGATCAGCGAGTGAACAAATTGTAGCCTTTTGTTGTATAACGATCAAACTTAAAAGTACTTCTCGTACAGAACTCGTGCTCGCTGTAGTCGCACAGCGAGCATGTAAATACACGTGCGCGAACGATGGGCTCTTGCGAAATTTGACTGTGTAAATACAATTGTAGACGGTTTGTGATGAATCAAGTGAGCTTTTTGTACGATTTGATACATATTGATACAGATTACAGAGGGATTTAAAATGTGATTTGGCATGGCACTATTCTTGAACTTTTAAAATTAATATGGGTTCTATTTAGACCACAATTTCATAAGCCGCTATCCGGGACGGATATGTCAAAAAAGCGTCCATATTGTCCTTAACAGGGTGTTATCATAATTTGTTATATCCTGTTTTATCTATTATTTTAACATAGTGTGTTTTCATATAAATTATATGTTTTCTGTAATCAAGTATATTATATACAAGCGTAAAAAAATCTTAAAGAAAAGCATTTCATAATTAAAATAAAATCGCCGAATGTATTTTATTATTTAAAGATTATTCAGACTGAACTAGAGAGTTCAACATTTTCATTTTTTATAAAGTTAAAAAATGTTATATATTTGAGATTTTTATTGTAGAAATACATATAACAATAATAAATATAAATTTCCTTCACCTGGTCTGGAGCACTGGCGACATGCTTAGCTTTTTAGGGTTCCGTACCCAAAGGGTAAAAACGGGACCCTATTACTAAGGCTCCGTCCGTCCGTCCGTCCGTCCGTTCGTGACAGAGACAGTTGAAATTTTCACAGATGGTGTATTTCTGTTACCGCTATAACAGCAAATACTAAAAAATTAAATAATATGAATATTTAAGGGCGCCCCCATACAATAAACGTGATTTTTTTGCTCCCATACAAAAGATAAGCTTCCGTTTTCGTAGATAATGGTACGGAATCCTTCGTGCGCGAGTCCCACTCGCACTTGGCCGGTTTTTCATTATTCCGTTGTAAGGGAGGGTGTGAGGGTGCAAAAAGTCTTCATAATAATTCCTCGGAGTTACATTACCGTCTAGTAGGCCAGAAGAAAGATACTCACTTACAAAATAACTATAAATAAATTACAAATTGAACTTACTTCTGTGTTACATCGACTTTGATAGCAGTTAATGTGAGTACACCACAGAGCCACAGTTGAGCAAAGTTGTAGTGACCGCGGGAGAATCCGTGCGGATAGTTGGTAATGCAATCACACGGGTCAACGACCTCGCTCCGGGAATTCAGCAATTAGTTACGGGTTCAGTTGTGGAACTGATTAAACTGCGTGGTACAGACAGTAGACTACTTGTAGTCCGTAATTATAACCGAGAAAATCTGCAGTTAAATCACTTTTTTAGGGTTCTGTACCTAAAAGATAAAAACGGTACGCTAAATAGAAATAGTCTGTCTGTCTATCACCAGTAAAATAATTGCGTAAACTAATTACAAATATATATTCTGAATTTTTTTTTCATATTTATCACTAATGTATTGTTAACCCAAAAAAATTTTTAGGTAATCGCGGTACCTAATAAATTTTATAAATTAAAATATTGACCAGTCTTCATGCTCCTCCGAAACGATTTCACTGAATATCACGATTTCTGTTTGTATTCGGTACGTATGAAAATTAGTTGGTATTATTTAAATTCCTATCCTACTAACTATATTGCCTGTAACATATTCCTCTCAATAATTAATAGAAGCTTGGAATTCCAAGCCGCAATATACAAGGTTGATACGAGCGAGAGGCATTAAATTTAACCACATATACTATAAGTGCCTATTGTTAATCCGAGACTATTAAAAAAAAGTTTACGACAAGTATACGAAAATACTTTTTTCAAACAAGTTAAATAGCGAAAAAATAAGGAAAACTTGTAAACACTCTTTATACGCGCCGCTTCGGCCGCTCGGTAAGGTCGCTAAGCCTCGAACGGGGTGAATGACCCCGGCGGACTATAGGCGGTCGGGCGCTCGAACAGCTGATGGTACAGAGTGTACGAAGTGAGAAAAAACTTTAAAAAATTCCTGTGGCTAAACTATTGCTCCGATTGATCTGATATTTGTTGTGTAGCCTGGAAATAATACACTTCATATGTGGTTTAATTTAATGCCTCTCGCTCGTATCCACCCTGTATACGTGACTATGTAGACAACGTACGCGCTGAATAAGTTGGACATTCGAGGTGCAGTCACAAAGGGGTTTATCCTGGCTTGTGTCTGCTGTGGTACCGCCTTGTGATAGACCTGTATAATGAGACATGCAGCTGACTTGTACTATATCGAGAATGAATATTCTACGTGATGTTACTTATATACAGTTAATATTGATAAATAGCTTACCACTTTATTTATATTTTTAAGGTTTACATTGACCCAACAAGTGGTGATCAATCCAGTATGGTAAGATATTGTAGAAAGATCATTCAGGGCAAACATCGTACTGCCAATAAATTGTATTTTGTATAAATTATATATTAATAAAATAAAAAAACAAAAATAAATGACAGACGAGAGTATCTTTAGATTTAAGGAGACCCATCAACATCCGAACAATTACTATATAGACACTTCACCAGTTACACGTGCATATTATACATGCTTACAATGTCAAATAATTTCTTTTATTAATTACATTTTCTTTAAGTTTCATTAATTCTTACACAAAACTGCGTAGGTACAGTTAACAGAAACCATTTAATCAGTGTAATCGCGACATATTCCTCGCGGGATCTTATTCACTCGAAATTATATTACTCAACTCCTACAGCGTATTACTATTGCACTCGCTAAATCAGTTCTGTGCGTCTGACGCGATTGCAATTTAAATATTTCATCGGTTTGCAATCGATATCTCGTGGTAATTAAGTTTTATTGACCCTGTATCGATTATCGAGTGACATACATTTCTATTAGGTGCGCCCAGTGCGATTCCAGTTTCTACAATTATAAGTGGTAATTTCTAGAAACCGTCTGACTTTAGTGTAATGAAATTTTTATTGCTTTACACTTAAATGAAATCTATCGTGCCCTATTGAAATACAATTTCAGTCACAGTACCTATAGTGAAGGGAGCCGTTTAATTGACAAAATAATCTCGTTAATTCTTATCCAATTGCTAAAATACAAATTGATTACAATCAGGTAATTATTGTCTGTAAGCGGCTGCTGTCATCCCATCATAGACAACATATAATGAACGTCAAAGTAATAAAATGTTGACGTTCATTAATTTTAATTGTATCGAACGAACAGATCTCAAATGTTGTTTTATATTTAATATAAATAAAAAAGTTTTTATCATTCTCATTATAATATAAAGGGGAATATTGTTAGTTATATGAAACAGAATTTCATGTCAAACATGTCGAGAATGAATTATTTCCACTAGCTTTGCCATGAAATATTCGAAAAAGCTGAGATTTTGAGACGAACGATTTCTTTTATCTTTACATTTGCAAGCTAAGGGATTAATTGATCGATTAATATTCCCATTAGACAGAACCTCCAACTGATTGGATCGGAGAGGTACGTGAGAAGCGCATTCAATCGCCCTGAGAGATAAATCGTTCTTGTAAACGATTGAACGAAATTGTCTGTCGAGAAATATTCTCTTCACGGCACTATCTAAGATTCAATTATGATGGTAATAAACTACAAACTGGTGAGTAGCGACACATTTTTGTGACCATTTTGATTTTTAAACTGAAAACTCTGCTAATTAAAGAACTGGCGTTGGAATTATTTTTTATAATATAGTTCTTAAAGAGATTAAAAATATAGCTTTTTAAATAAAGATGATCCTAAAAGAGATTAGACAGTCCTAATGACGGAATGGTATAAAAGTAGTCCTTAGTCTACGCATAATATTATGTTACCTTTAAGTTGTTGAGATATCCATAAGCATAAAAAACAATTACAAAAAAAACCGGCTCTATATTTAAGCGACGTTGAGTTTTGCATCAGTAAATCCCCTCGCATGGAATAATACGAGCCTCGGTACACGACTTCACACAAACAATACTTGGAACAAGTGAAGTAAGTAATGACTTCATATAATATAAGTATATATGAGAGCATGCATTAATTTCATCCGTAGACTGGGGGAGCTCGTACGCTCTAATTGCAGAGATTTAAGGGATATTGTGTGGACTACAAATGCTCTACGTTGAATAGGCGGAACAAGCGCCGAGTTTCCGAAATCAGCTCGATGCCAGGCGTCACGTGACACAAGTATACTATGTGATATGCAAGAGTAAAAATAATTATTGACTTCGCCTGCTCATTAAAATAAAATTTAGTTAAACAACAAAACTTATCTAAATGAACAACAACTGCAGTGACACCACGTCCTGTGAGCAGTTCACATTCCATTGCGAGAATCGCTGCCATATTATTTTCTACTGGGATTTTTATAAACAACTAGCTGTACCCTGCCTGCGTTGCTACACGTGGCGCTCTCTGTCGAAAATTGGTCGAACCAGAAACCTTTCTGGGGTCATGCACAACAACTTTGCTAAAGATCATCACACAATCAAATGTATAGTTTACGGTTCTGTAAAGAACATACAGACATACATTCATTTTATATATAAAGATTCTGTACACTAATCTATACACAGTTATACACATGCTACATGAAGTTGGACGGTGGAAACCGAAAATGTATTTCATTCAAGTTTAAATGATTTAATCTGCAATCGCTGCCGTAAAAAAAGGTTTTAAATATTTATACGAGTAGCTGCTGGTCTAGTTTAATCAAGACAGCTACCAGACGTCGATTTCCAAATAAATAAGAAAGCAATTTGGCATGGCATCGCAAGTTAGCAATCAAAACGAGACGAGATCCGTTCGTGTTTAGAATGTGCAGTGGCCCCGCAGCCCGGGGGCAGGCTGCTGCGTGCCATCCGAGCGAGCCAACAGAGAGCCGCGAGCTAGCTACTTGAAGAATTCTATTTGTCACGAGTGTGCTTCCTCAGAATTACTACTACACTTGCTACTGCACTGTTCACAATCAGTATTCAGTATTTTACACCAAAATACGTCTTGTGTTTTTGTATCGGGTATCAAATCGGTGAATGTTATATAAGAGTTTGTAGGAAAATAGATGTAACTTTGTTTATTGTGTCACTTCTTTTGTTAGCGATTAATTTATCAAAGGACAGAGACATCCGTTGTGAACGCATTAGCGACACAATGGCAGCTACACACGCGCTGACGTAGCAGATTCTTTACAGAAGATGTATGATGATAATACATTACACTCGCGCTGATTTCTTTTTTCTCATCTCTGGATACTGTCATACAAATATCAAAAACTCGACAAATATGCACACATTTTATAAAGTAGTGCCAGGGATCTAGTATCACCTGACTTCCACCAGCTACTTTTAAGATAATAGGTTTGAAAAAACATGTTCATTTGTTCAATATTTCATCAAATAATTAATTAGTCGAGTATCAAATATTATAGTTACGAACGTATTTTGTCTGCGGTTGCGATGGTAAACGCGTGGGACCCCTTACATTCAGGTAAATATATTAGTTATTACATAAAAATATTGCAAGCTTAGTCATTAGAAATTTTAAAATAGCTTAGTCCTTAGAAAGCAGGAAATTCGTTGCACATGTGAATTTTCTGCAAATTTCTAATGAATGAGCTATCTTAAATCTATATATACCGACTTATTCTGTGTGCCAACGAACTAGCGCGACCGCAGCCAACATTTTCCCCGAGGTAACTTCATTATATCCTCACTATACCAAGTCGTTTTCCTCATTATTGGACCATTAACGGTATCGGAATTCTTGTTGTCGTTATAAAGCGTTATAAAATAATCCTTCAGGATCATGTTTGAATAAACTTCAGTCGCGTTTCGCAGCCGATTCAGACGAAACTGAGACTGAAAAGATGTTTTGTAATATATTGATGGTAACTTGATCTGTTTATATTTCAATAAAATTATAAATTTTAGCTATATGACACTCACAAAACTGCCTATGAAGTAGCCGTATTGTAATGTGATTGCCTCGTGGTGTAGTGGTAAGCGTGTTCAACCACAGACGTACTGGGTTCAAATCCGTCAGTCTATGGGCGCCAGTCTCTCCAACAGTTTATTCGACATGGGAGCGATATATCTGAAACGCATAAAATGAATATTCCAACCTTTCAGGTTATAAAATGTTCTCTTGTAAATGTAACCGCCGAATGTGGAGATAATTGTCGTGCTTAGGAGCTACGTTGTTTTATTTGAGCTGGAGGCTCGAGCGCAGCTTACAGAGGCATTAGCACGAGGCTTTGCCACAAAACAAACACTAGGTTATTTAACAGAGGCCGGTATTATTCACACTCTATAATAGTTTAGGTTTTGTTTCTATGCTATTTATATTTCTGATGTGGTTGAAACAACTAAATATTATGATGGTCTATTTTGATGATATTTCAAAATAACAATAAACTTTTTACTATATTTTAGTTTTGTTCTTAAGTGTGTATAAGTAACAACTATGGCGATAAGAATAACTTATTGCATTTAAGTTAAAATTATTTTCTATATTGTATTCGGAGACTGAAATCATTTCTCAGACAAATATTATGTCAGGAACATTTTTTTTTCTATTCCTCAAAGAATTTTAGAGACATAGAATCATAACAATAAAATTCCGTTTCGGCGAATTCTCACAGCGTTTCGCGAATAATGGCTAAAGTAAACGCATACTATCCACTTACCTAAACATGTCAATCGACCCACAACTGGCTGCTAAACGTCATTCCAATAACCACCCTCACTCCCTCAAAATAAGGTAGCCTCAACAGTATTATATATTTGTAATTGTGTTCACCTGTGACTGGATACGTCAACAAATACATCGGCCTCGTGAAAGGAAATAAAATAAATTATGGTGAGGATGTGATTTATATTTGGGTATTTTAAAAGTATTTATCTACACTAATGTTGTAACATTCTACTTAAGTTACCAATACTTGACTTATAATGACTACTGTTATAGCTCAGACAACAAAAAACTCAATTTAAGCAATTTGACATGATGTTATAATATCCAAATCGATATCGTAAAATCTCATTATAACACTGTGTGAGAGCGAGAGAGAGAGAGTGAGTGGTGAGAGAGCCTTATATCAAAATCCTTAACAGCGCGCGCTCGCTCCTGATTGGCCGCGGCGCTGCAGCTGCGCTCTCATTGGTTTAGATTTTGATGGCGACAAATTCACTGCACTGCACAATGTTTTATTAATTGATTAATTCTATTAGTCAGTATTAGCGAAAATCAAATAGTTTTAGAATTAATATTATAAAATAAATACATATTATTATATAAAAGTTGAACAGACGAGATACTGTAAAGTTAAATATTACAAAATATTGATATATTGTATTAGAGTAAACAACAAAGTTTTGTGTTTAATATTAAGTATAACAACTTGAATATGTTTTAGCAAGTTTTAGTGTTAATACCGGTGTGGACAAGTGTTATTAAGATAATCTTAATGTTTGTACCATAATTTAATCAAGTGTTTGTGTCCTGTGGAAGAGCGGAGAATCCCACTACAGGTATTTATTTACTTAAAGGGTTTTCTAAAACATTGTATTAGACATTTAAGTTTTGCTCAAAGAAATAAATAACTTTTTAATATTGTTATTATTAGTGAAGATAAAGTAGTGTATGCAACTGCATATAACACGGGTATTAAAACACTTGTTAACTATTTTGAAACTCGCTTTCGCTCGTTTCAAAAAATCCACTCGTGTTTTAATACCCTTCATTATATGACAGTTGCATAAACTACTATTAAGATTGTACCTGTCTCACGTGGAATTGAATAACACTGCTAGATGTATCTATGCTGTTTTATAACTTTCAAAATGTTCAAAAACTTCAAATATGTTGTGTCGGCTTAAAACAAGTAAATGAATGCACAGTTTGAGAAATGTTGCTGAGGAGGAGAACTCAAATACAATTAGTAACACAGGCAATTCAATATACATGTTGACATAATTAAAGCATCTGTCAAAAGATAATTTATTACATAAAGCTGCAATCATATTGTCATAATATGAAACATAATTTTAAAAAGTATCTTTTCGTGGTATCAAAATTAGAATATAAGAAGCTATACTGTTCTCACAAGAAGTAACTTTATTATAAGATTATTATTTACGACATAAAATAAACACCGTCGATTCTGTCCTGTAACACCATTAATATTTTATTACTTTTATATTTGAACGCGCTCTCAGCTTAAGCATTACGGGACTTCTAGATATATAAACAATAATAAATAAATTCTTATTAAAACAAAAATGTCATAAATTATAAGTTGGTTTCCCTGGTTTCTGAGCTACTTGAAGAAGAGATAGAGAAGAAGCTGTGTTTCAGAAGCCAGTTCCTTCCTGTTAAGGTATAGCTTTAACAGGAACTTTATATGCTTTGTTAATCATTGTACAAGAACAAATTAATATAAAAGTATTAAAAACACAAAACAAAAGAAGTGAGTATGGTGTCTTTGTATATGCGGTTTATATGTTTGTGTTAGATAAAGTGGACGTTGATCGATTCGAAACCAAAAGTATAATGGTAAAGAGAATCTCAAATTATTAACGCTGATCACTCAAGATAATGCTGACACGTCGACACAGACAGAGACAGTGAGCCAGACCGTGTTCTGCCTCACATGTTCCAATCAACTCTTAATTCCCGCCTGCGGATCATCCCGTTGCGTTTATTTTTCATATTCACAATTTTGAATCTCATTTCATTCAACAATGCGTTTTATTTCGGACACAAGTGAGCAATCAACGCATTGCCTTTGTTACCGTGAGCGGGTTTTATATCTTTTATAAAAGGTATTTCATAGCGACTGCATCCGCGAAATTGTACCTCGGTGAATGAAACAAACCTTAATATTCACCGCAATATTAAGGTTTGTTTCAGTTTGAATATGCACGGTACGTTTCCTATGCAGTTTATTTCTATTAGGTTGAGATAAATTTACTGTCTTCTGATGACAGTTCGATTTCCCGTGTGATATTCTTTGACAAGAACGCATTTACTTAAACATATTCCATCCGAAGCAGTACTTACTCATTTAAAGGCATAGGAGGTTTGTGCATTGGGAGTATAAGCAATCTCAGTATTTTGGTGACTGACGACAACTTCATTAAAAGTACTGTGTGCGTCAGATCAAAATCGACAATAGTTTTACCTCAATAATATTTTTATTACAAAATTTCTATCTAATAATTATTATAAACGTTCATACTTTAAAAACGTGAATAAAGTATCATTGTATTCATATATCAGCAAGAGGTAGTGCCACGCTGCATCCATGCATGCAGCCGAATTGCGTCGGCACGACCGGGGAGGTACCTTTCGCTTAGACGAAACCGGCGTAAAGTGACAACTGTGCTGTCGCGTCGTATAGAGGCTATACAGATGTACTTCACATCTGTATAGCCTCTCATTATAAAGTACTAGTAAGAGTAGAAGGTATGCGGAAAACTTAACTAATACTACATAAATTATTATATTTTCATATCTTGGCAGTCTTTGAAAATAAATTCAATTTTGTCGTCTATGAAATAATAACGAAGTAAGTTGAAGTTACTACACTCGTGTGTATCTCACACATTTACTTAGGGTTGACAACAATAATTGACAGTTAGCACGAAGTTCGGAGATAACATCGATATGACATCAGCGGACGGAGGAAATCTTTGTACAGAGATTTCAGTTTCTGGTTCCTCTCTATACAACATAATTATCGACAATTGTTAACATTTGAATGTGGAAATACTATTCTGATGTTTTAATGCGAACGGATATTTACACCTCAAGAACTCAGCCGCGGACTCGATAAATATTGTCAGTAATATAATGACGGCCCTCGAAGCCTGTCCAGTGGACTTGACGACCGACGACGCCAAGCGGAGAGTGAGCGAGTTGGTGGTTCATATTTATTATATTATACAGTTTTATATATTACAATTCTTTGCAATAAAGGCTTTGTGCGCTTCACTGACTGGCTTTATTACACGGTTTAAATATTTTAAATACGCATCAGCTGGGGAAAATAATGGAAAATATCAAATTGACAGTAATTGCTTGTAAATATTTATTATATTTTTTGGCGTATTATTTCAGTTTTATTATAAAATCTGTGAAATTATTTAAGTACATTATTAGTCTAATTATTTTAAAAAATGCCTGTTCTTAGCTCAACTTGTTACTAATTTCATGCAATTTTAGTCGCCATTCTAATTCTAATCAAATACCGTTCATGTTATAAAAGTTGAATAAAAAAATGACATGTAAAAAGCGATAAAAGAACATTGCAATTAAGTCAAACTGGCATGGCCGAGTAGGTACCTCGATCTTCATAAATGTCGCATAAATTTGGCACGTTTTAAACGGTTTTTAAAAGTTCAGGTTTCAGTTCAATGTCGTAGCATTTGAAAAAAAAATATAAAAATCAGCTTAGTTTCTACTAATAACATATACATTTAGAAAAATAGTAACTATATACAAGGTAGATAAAAGCGAGAGGCGTTAAATGAATCCATATATTTATTGTATCATTTCCAGCCTACATGACAAAAATCAGATCAATCAGAGTAATAGTTTAGCAACATTAATTTTTAAAGTTTTTCTCACTTCGTACACGCTGTATCTTCACCTAATCGCGAGTTTGAGCGGCCGGGGCTATTAACCCCCTGCGGCGTTTTCGCTCGCTGTAGCCGCCTGGTACAAAGCATGTTAACATTTTTTCGCTATTTAACTTCTTTCAAAAACTTTTTTCGTATACTTGTCTTAAACTTTGTTTTAATAGATTCTCATTAACTGCACTAGATCTGTATGTATATGTGGTTTAATTAAACGCCTCTCGCTTTCATCAACCTTGTATAAATAAGTATTAATAAGAAAAGAGTACTGAAAAAGTAACTAATTTAAGTAACATTGTAATTGAAGGAGACATAGTTGTTATGTTTTTAATGTAAAGTCGTTAGGCGATTGCGTCCATATTTGTGGTCCAGAGAACAAAGAGAGGAGTCAACACTCGACTCACGGCGACGTCGTATAAAGTTATTATTGCGCTGTTCGCCGCCCGCTCTCCGACCAGATTGGATGCGATGAGCGAACTAATACAAAGATAGTACATAGATACAGTTTGTCTGTTCCCTATAGTAACTTGCATTGGACCGTTTTCAACTATGAATTACGGGAGGACAGATTAAATAAGTTTAATATTGATCTATTTACTTTTTAAATATTTATTATAAATAAGTCGAGAAATTGAAATTAAAACTAGCATTGTATTATACCGTCTATCATAATTATTGTAACAAGGATTTATTTAGATGTTTCCTAAAATTATAGATTTTTAACTGCAAAAAAAAATTAATGGGTAAAGAGGAAAAAATTTGTTTGAATCCGCTGTTTCATCACAATGGAACTTTAGATAATATAAACTTTAGACATGTATCGCCAAGATCGTGGGTTATTTTAGAACGATTTTATTCCTTTTTAGGAGTATTTAAATAGCTCTCAAAAACTGGTTTTACTATTTTACATTTATAGGATAATGGAAGGGTTTAGTTGTCCTAAACTTTACCGCATTTGCTGTTTTAGTATGTTACCATCAACTTTCGTTATCTTATATACCTACTTATGAATTAAAAGTCAATGGTCAATGTTTTGTAGTGAGTTTAAGCGAAAAAAACAACATTATTTTATAACAAGGACACTGCAAATATAACCTTAAAGTTTTCTTGACAGATGGTCAGATGGACTATAAAGTAAGATACAAAGAAACAAATCTTACGAATATTATAAATTCGAAAGTTTGTATGTTTGTATGCTACTCCTTCACGCAAAAACACACATAGAGGATAACTTGGATTAACACATAGGATAGTTTTTATCCCGGAAAAATGGTACTATGGGATGATTTTTTATTTTTCACGGGATCTAAATTTACGCGGGTGAAACCGCAAGGCGCAGCTAGTAAGGGTATATCATAATCCATTTTTTCTTTAAAGTACTAAATCCTAAAGTTGAGCTATAGCGTAATAATTTTAAGCAAATAATCTTTAGTAGTTTACACTAAATAAATAACAGATAATCTTCATAAAATAATTTACTTTATATTATTCAGATACCTTACCAACTGAAACAACTGGAAAAGTTTCTAATTGAAAAAAGTAAGTTCTGAACAAGATATTTAAAACGAATATTTCAGTATCCCCAACGGGAACTTAGCAGGTAAGATATTATGTAAATTGGAAGACAATTAAAACTCTCAAAACCAGCGGGGCGAATTTGTTTTAGGTTCACAAAAAAGACTGAATTTATGAAGAGTAAATGATGCGTACATTTTTTCATTACCTTCTAGTGACGATTTCACTTTTTTTGTGATTTCTGATTTTTTTAGTTCAGTTGTTTTAAGTACTATATACTACTGTACTATATACTAAGTATATACGTCAACTAGCAACGCTACTCTATTTCACCCTCATAACCAATGTAGACTACTCCTATTTGTAATAGCGTGATGGTATAAACCTATAGCTTTCCTCAATATACGGACTATCTAACACTGAAAGGATTACTCGTAGTCCCAGAGCTTGGCGTGTTAAACCAATCCCACAAACTCTTCAGCTTTATATTGTTTAGTACAGATGCCATTGCTCTCACTGCAGCATTACAAATAAATATGGCTGCTACTACCTGGAAAGTAGCTCTCGCATATCAGCAGTATCCCAGTAATTAAAAAATTATAAGACATTTTAATTAAGGCCGCATACACGTTTGACCTTTGCGCTATAAAAGAAAACGTTTTGGATAGTACCTCACCCTCGCCTGGTATCTTTGCTGCTTTGTCGTCGGATGTTAGGATATTAATGGGTGTCAGTGGACACCAATACCTAAGGATTCGAATGCTTGTTCATCTATACTATAAAACGTTATGAAATAAAATATATAATTATCTAATTCGTCTAGGTACAATAACTTTTATTTATAAAGTAGTCATTATTAAGTGAGATTTGAGAATGAAATAAACATAAAACCTACTTCGGTATCGGAACATAAATCAAGAGCGATGTAAACAGCGGCTCTCCTGCAGGCCCAGTGCGGTACTCGGGAAGGTGAATTTTAATGTCCTGCCCACGAGCCACGAGGACAAACCGCCCCGGGCTATATGTAGGGGTCTCTGCGTTATTACGTGTTGTATACCACGGTAAAGATGTGAATATCTTTACTGTGCCTATACTTTATAGCAGGGTTTCTTAAAGTAGGGCCCGTGGCGTATGTCAAGGGTCTGCGGTATCTCAGTTAAACCTTAACATTTTTGTGTACATACAGTGATTTTTAATATAATACATATAACATAAATAAGGTTTGTTTTATTTTTCTAAAATTTTCTTTGACAGGGGTCCGCGGACCTTTTAAATTCTGGAAATGGTTACGTGACTGTAAAAAGCTTAAGAAACCTTGTTCTATAGGTACCATTGAAGACACAAGACATAAATAATCATAATCATAATTTTCAATTTCTAAACTGATTAATTGTATGTCTTAAATAGGAATATAACATGAACATAAAGACACTTGGAGAGATTATGGACGTACTTTATTTGAAGTACTGCATTTAAGGACTTGCTGTGGCAAAATAAGTAATTATTTATTTATTTATTTATTAATTAAATCCACAGCTCTATTACATTAACAATAATCAATATCAAAAATTATAACCGAACTTTAAGCCATTATGGATTTACATTTTTTAAGTAAAAACTTTTAGTTTTTCGACATCAACAGTAAAAAAAACAGAAAGAGAAACAGTGACGTGCTGTATCAGTGGAGACGTGTGTGTGTGTGTGTGTGTGTGTGTGTGTGCGTGTGTGCGAAATTATGTGCAATCATTATGATAAAATGACACTGACGTTAGTGTATCATTTATATTATGCGGGTAATTTATAATTAATGCGAACTACATTTATTAAGCCCTTTAATTACGTAAGTCCTGTTAAATTATTATTCAAAATGTTAAAAATTGTATAATGTAATTCTTTTGATCTCAATTCACGATGTTCGTTCATACTTTCGGCGTGGATTGGAGGAAAATTATACTCCTCGCATCGAAGAAATATAGTTGTTATACAATGTGTTATTTTATCGCGAATCTTGAGAAAAATAAGACTCAGATTTCTCGTGACTCCCTTTGCTATAAATATGCTAATGCCAGAAATAGCCGATTATTATACATTCAACGATACAGAACCCAACATTTTCTATTCCTTTAATAGAAAATGTTGGGTCTTTGGGGTAGGCCTATGTCCAACAGTGGACGTCTTTCGGCTGATGGTGATGATACATTCAACACAATACATAGAGAACCCAACATTTTCTATTAAAAGCCAATCAAATCCCGCAACAACAAGTAAAGGTCACTTACAGGCTCAATCATTCGAATCCACCCGCCGTCAGGCGCCTGCTCCCAGGCCAGTCATGGCTCTCTGTCACATTATACTACGAAAGTATTTTTAAATCAATTTCATCTTTCAGAACGTATAGAGTGATACTAGGTGAACATTGCTTCTTATGGTAAGTTAGTACTGTAAATTGCTTCGGACATTTGAGTGCGATTAAAAAATCTGGTTATTTATTTTAATAGTATTTTGTTGATTTACTGGTAGTTCTGCTCTGTAGACAATTCCAGCCAGGCCACTGATGCCCACCCAGGTCCAGTGGCAGTTCATAAAAGAGTTTCTCCGCGTAAACAAAAAATATACGTGAAAAAAAGTGAATATTGCTCTTGAAGTAGCTTTGGGTAATACAGAAATGTTTTATTTCTTTTTACTTTCAGTTTTTGTAAATCATGGTTTAGCTAGAGTAATATGAAGGCTTATAAATTACGGAACATTTTGACATCTGCCTTTGCTTAAAGTGACCTGGTAATCGTTACTCGAGTCAAATCGAGTCGTTTAAAAACATTCTGCATGTAATTACGTTGTTGCGCTGAGTTTTAAAGCTCGTTCTCCACAAAATCCGTTTATATTGTTACGTCAACTTTTTTGTTCTTTGCGTTCATTTCAGTCAGAGTAAATTGCTAGTTCGCGCGCAACTTTGTAAAGTTAAGTTGTTATGTGCCACTACTTTACAACGTCCAGTAGAAGTCATTATTCAATGTTTGTGTTTTGTTACATTATCTTTTAGCTCCCTTTTGTTTAAGATGATTCCGTAATAAATATTATAACTTTTTAAACATGTTTGTTAACTGACTCAAAAACTTGTATTATTCTTTTATTTTGTATTTATATTATTATTTATCGTACCTACTTTAGAATTATAATATAAATTAAAAGGAATGGTAAAAACTTATTATATATAAAAAGATTTTGAAATATTATTCATGATCCTTTTTGATATTCGTACGTGGGTGGGTATTTTTGATTCTATAATTATCCCTCATCCTATAAAAAAAAACTGATGTTTCCGTAGAGTTATTGTAGGGTTTTATGCGGGTACTCTCATCTACCTATTATTTCTCAGCGCATAGAGGTTTTTATAAATCTTTTAGTCATAATAATTATGAATAAAACAAAATCGAGATTCTAAATATACTTTTAAGGTATTTTCTTATAAGTAAATATTTAACATATAAACATATAGTACGTAGTAGATACTTAACGAATATTATGACCATAGATTATAAACATGATCCCAATCTCAATACCCTTAAAGCATAATTCAAGACAAATCACATGAAATACGAAATAGATAAAGGAATCTTTAAGGATGTTATAGGAAGGAGCATAGAGTTGTGATGGAAGAAGCCAAGTGCTGAGACGGACCGAGAGCTCGGCGCGCGGCGCTCGACAAACTGAGATAGATGAACCGCGCCGCCGCGCGCCGCGCCGCCAGCCGCAGGACAAGGAAGCCTTCAATCCCTGATCATAATGGATGCGCTTTACACTTTTAAATAAATCGCAATATTATATATTATGCATTGTTCGTCGACATATTTTGAGAATAATAGTATGTATAAGTCAATGTATAGGTACAATTTTATAACAAATTACCAAACAACATAGTAGTATTATCTGTTAGTAAATTTAAGAAATTCTATAAACTGAAGTTGTCCAAAAAGACTTATTACTCAGTTTCAGACTATATCATAGATTTAGATGTTTGGAAATGAATTGCTCTTTATTTGCTTTTTTGTTATATAATCACATTTTCCTCCACACCTACACATTTTTTTTGACTTTCATATTAAGTGTCTTGTGACCTAAATGAATAAATGAATTTGAATTTAATAACCCTGTAAAAACCAAAATCATTATTGTTCATGAAAATAAACCAACTCATAGAACTTTTGATGGTGAAAAGGATGTCTTTATTAGATTAAAAATTAAATACTTACATAAAATATTGGTAGATACTAGCGAAATGACAAAACTCTAGCGCTTATAAAATAGAATTAACATAGTAACGAATGAAGGGAATATCTTTGTATGCCAATAATTAAAATGTTGAAAGCTGCACGACAGTTAATTTTATGAAATCGGCTGATTGGTGGAGTTTTAATGTGGACGACTTCAGTATTGCCAAGATTTCTGTAGAATGTCTTAAAACATTTTAGCTTCTGAATTTACCCTTTGAATACAAATATAATGATGACTTTTAACTTAGACTTACTTGTTAATTGACTGAATTGTTTGTTTAGGTTTATATACAGGGTTAGTATTTGGTCACTGGCCAAATTTCCAGGTTTGGTTCGGAAGCAATAATACTTTCGATTTATGAAATAAAAAACATAAAAAAAATAATTAGATACAATTATTTCGTCCTATGTTATAAACATATTTCTCACCACGTGGCATCTAGCGCGCGTGTCGCCAAGCCCGGCGTCCTTGACCTTGAAGTCGATACATTTCGTGTAGGAACAACAATCCATGCATTTTTAAGGACCTTTTCAAATCGAATTTCATTTAACAAAATTACAATTAGACAATAATATTTTTTTGTTATTTTTTGGTCACCAGCCAAATTTTAAAATAAGGAAGTAAATATCATTCCAAGGGTGTGTTTTAAATTTAATCGTCCAATTTTGTTTAATAAAAATCGATTTAAAATGGTCCTCAAAAATACATTGATCATTGTTCATACACAAAATGTATCGAATTCAAGGTCAGTGGCCCCTGCCGCTCGCGACTCGCCAGTCAGGTGGCACGTGGTGGTCAAGAAATATGTTTATAACACCGAACAAAGTAATTGTATCTAATTATTTTTTCAATATTTTTTTTTCATAAATCGAAAGAATTATTGATTCCGAACCAAACCTGAAAATTTGACCGGTGACCAAAAACTAACCCTGTATAACTACGAAGTGTTAATAATATGAATGAATAGCATTTTTTTACTGAAATCGAATCTGTTTGGCACGACAAGTAAAATTTAACTTGCCACATCAAATTTTTTTGGCTCCTCTATCAGATTGCCTGAGCGATATTTGCCGCCACACATAATCGGATTAGAATAATGCGCCAATGTTATTTGGTGAAGATAATCGGGAGACGACAGATACATTAATAATAGTCTAATCAAATTAATATGCGTAACTAATAATTAATTACAATAATGATATGGTTAATCCTCTTTTTTTACTTTTACGCAAAACCACTACAAGCACGACAGTAACTTCAAAGTAAATAAGTTCACAATCTAGATACGCAACAGTGCAGTGCAAGGCAGGGTAACAACCCAGTGCAAGGCAGTAGGCACCTCAACACGTTATTATATAGTCTGGTTTTAGTGTTACATAATTTATTTCCATCTCTTTTTAATCATATATATTTAAACATAGAGTAATTTATTCCTGATTTTATTATTATTTATGTATTTAAATGAGTATTTTTTAGGGTTCCGTATCTCAAAGAGAAAAAACGGAACCCTTATAGGATCGCTTTGTTGTCCGTCTGTCTGTACGTCTGTCAAGACCTTTTTCTCTAAAACGCGTGAAGGGATTAAGCTGAAATTTTGTCAAATACGAAGGTCAGTTACGTCTTGATGCCTTGAAAAAATCACACTTCTAAGTTAACGAAATAAAAAGTTATAGCCAATTATGCACAAATTTTGTATGAAAACGTACTTTGTCGATAACCTAAAATAATCGGGTACTTCCCGTTGACCTGGAGTTGTAAAATTTGGCAAGAAGTAAGAACTTATAGCACATATATAGGAATAAATCTGAAAACTAGTAAATTATATGTAGATCATTGGAAAAATCATTATCAACTTATAACTAATTCGCCTGATAAATGTTTGCCGCAACCGTCTATTTTTAGATCCGAGTGTAGCCGTTAAACGTAAAAGGGTTAAAGGCGTTTTGGGGAAAAAGGGGAACCTGTGGATGGCTACCCTATTTCTAATAGTTATTTAACCTTAACGTTTCACTACGTACTTATGCGTGGTCCAAGTAATAAGAGAAAGTGTCCCCGTCAAGTCGACGGTGAAGAAAACACCTTCGGGTCATTGTTTGCTGTAACCATTTGGGCGTATTTTTAAGCGAATCTATGAGGCTCTGAATAGGTTTAGAACGTTGAGATTGTAAGAACATACTAAAACCTCATCATATACTGAATTTTTTTAAATAGGCTGAAAGGAAACATAGAAGAGGAAATGTGACTTTGAAATGAATAACTTTTGAAATGTGGTACTGGAGATGGATAGAGAGAGTTTTACGTAGAAGGAAAAAGAATAATGACGAGATTTTAGAACTAGTAGGGGAAAGAACTCTGTTAAAAGCGTTGGAAACGAGAAGGGGAAAGATGTTTGGCCACCTAGTGCAGTACGACAGGTTAATTAAAACTATAATAGAAGGCCAAATACGAGCAAGGAGAGGAAGAGAAATGCCAAACTTACGAGGAGCTAAAGAGATTAGCAGAGGACAGGATCAACTGGAAGAAACTCCACCGACAAGAGCTCTGCTCTTAAGTTAAAAAAGAACACAGAGGCAATCGAGCAGTTGATATAAAGTGATCACCAACGACTACATATACATCCGCAACATCAGAGGTTCTTAACCTTTGAGAGAAGTATTAGCGCTTTTCTTAAAGATTTCTAGTTCGTATTGGTCCGGAAATATCGAGGGAGGCAGCTGATTTCATATCTAAGAGGTGACGTTTACAATAGCAAAACTGTGCTAATTATAAATTGTTTTATGATGGGATTGTTTAATACAAAACATATATCTCTTTAGAGAGAGACTTCACCTAAAAACTGCACGAGCATAAAGCATTTAGTAGCCGAATAAGTTATAAAGTAACATTCTAAGACTATTATGACCTCTTACCTCTAATCCGCCTCATAAGACCTCAAAGGCTGCGTGCCGAGAACCGGAACAACCTCTGTGAGTCTGTCAGCCAGAAAACTACAACTCTTGGATTGAGACGAATGTTACGAGTCACTGGAGTAAAAATATTTTTGAGTTGATATTTCCTTTGAAGAAATGATGAAAGGTTGTTGAAGTTCATTGGAAATAACGTCCTCAGCAAGTTACTCGTATTCCAACGAAGTACGTTTTACCAAAATTATTTATATTATTATACATTTTTACCTGGATAGTTTTCGTACATAAAACGCTTTGTAACGATATAGAACCATAATATGAGTCAGCATCGAATTACGTATTATAGCACAAAGAATCCACTATTAATAAGCATAACAATTATAAAACGTCATATAAATATAAATTATTAAAAAAAACTAAGACTAATTACATTTCCCCGTCTGAGCTCGTCACACGTATAACGAGGGTTAATATTGTGCCACTAATTTGGCCAACAGCGAGAGGGGGATATAGTGAGGTCCCCGGGACGCGCCCGGTAATAAGAGCGCGGCTCAGTAATAAGCACTTGTGTTTGTTTGTCTGTTCGTTGTTGCGACTGTGTTACCTCCGGCGCGGTATAAACGTGCACTCGCGATTTACTTAATTAACTGTTTAAACACGAGAGTCAATAAGAGTGCGAGGTCCGTCACTAAATATGATTACTTAGTGAACCTAAAGGCGTTAAATATTTTTTCTGTATTCATTATATTGACATTCGCCTGACAGACCAGACAGGTATCACTCACTTTTAGAATAAAGTTGTAATAAATATACGGGCATGAATATCTGTGTGACGACATAGATTACTGGTTCTCGACAAAACTATACTTATATTGTAATTTAAGGCATTGTTGCATTCATAGGTCTGTGTGAGAGGGAGGTATATGTTCGAGGGTCAGTCAATAAGGCTTTTTTTAAAACACTTTATGTATGAAAGCTAATGGACTGTCTCTGGGGCTCCAGCACCGCCACCGCCGCCGCTCCGTTGCCCATAAGTTTCGAGGCAGCGACCTTAGATTTCATAACTATAAGATTCTGCCTGTTCCCTCACTGTTGTCGCCGTCACTTCGCTGCCCGCAAGATTCGAGCAAGCGATCTGGCCTTTCAGGTCGCTGTATTTCACCGCTTGCGCCGTGTCTCGGAGCGGTCTACGGTCGCGGCGCGATAATCTGACGAAATGAAGGTGCTGTTTGTAAACACCAGCCCGGCCATCTGCCGCACACGCTCGCATTAATGTCCTCTGATTGAATCCGCGAATTCCTTGACTGTACTTTGCGGATTATTGACCCTTCGCATTGTTACAGGTAATTAGTTTTTACACCAACTTATAGGGTCGGTCGATTGTAAATTTATATTAATGGAGTCATTTAGAAAATAGAAAGTTAACGAATATAATTGTGTAGAATATGTAGCAACGCTCTTAATAAAATAATTATGTATAGTGGTGTTAGACGCATTAGTAACGCTTCTGTATTCACTGCATTAATATTCTCTGAAATGTACGTGGAATTGCCACGCTGCCTCTTGCGGTCGAATTGGTCCCGCACGACCGGGGTGATACCTGTCGCTAATGCGATACCGGCGTAAAGTTACAGCCGAACTGACGCGTTTCATGGGCTGTTTAAGTATCCGGTGGTCCATGTAGGAGGCCGGGGGAAGGAGTACGCGGATATCTATGGGCGGCAGTAGTCATGAAAATGGCTCAATATACTTCCACATAGAGAATAAATAAAGGCTTTATAGTTTATTATAGTGTGTAATTTTGCTGTTATATTATAAAAAATCAAATACTTCTTCTGGCGTTGCCTTAAAATTTCCTCAACAACTAATGGAAGGAAATGAATTTTCGTTGAAAAATGCTATGAACACGCAAAATAATGTATTTTAAAAATGAATACATCAAAGGACAGCCTTTTAGTGAGGATGCCTCTTCTCCTTACCCGCCACTACAGAATATAACAAGCTCAGTGATCACGGAGACGCTGCCTCTGACGGTTTAAGAATTCTCCACCGCCTTAATAAGGAACAGCGGTTTTCAAATTTCTCGAATGAAAAAACAACGACGCACACCGACGCGACGTAATATTACAAGTGAACAGTTTCTGCAACTGCGGATTATACTGCACTCAGAATTTTGGCTCATATTTCTAACAATAGTGGTGGTTTTATAAATGTATGAGGTCGCATATTGGTGATGAAACAGTAGTCTTTATTCATTGACTCGTTACACGCTGAACAACACAACTTGGTGCTTCTATTGCAATGGGGAATCGATCGCGATTTTAAGGGTTGTTTTTGTAAAAGAATCATTTGTTAATGTTACTCCAAGGTGATTAATTGAGAGGGGAGAAGCAAAGTGTTCCGAACTTATATTTTACATTTAACAATAGCGGAGAGAGAGCTGAAATTTCCGTTTAATTTTGTAGGGTGTAAGAAAAATGTAGTGGATTATGGTAAGGCCACTAAAAAGTCAGAACTATTTTATACTAGCTTCCGCCCACAGCTTCACTCGCGTGAATTTCCGACTCCAAAAATGGAGTTATTATACATATAACGTCACTCCATCTATTAAAAAAACCCCATCAAAATCTGTTGCGGAATTTTAAAAATCTAAGTATGCTGACACACAGACGGCGGAAAGCGACTTCTTCTTATACTATGTAATGACTAATATTAAGGACATAACCGAAGTCCAAAACATTTTTCGTTTACCAATAACATAACTTCATCTCCATTTACAACCAAAAAAGTTTCATAGTGGAGGATGGAGGAGGATAAGGAGTGTAAGTATATAAAAAAAGTGAAATAAAAATAAGTAAAGTGACCATGCCAATACTTATTCACTGTAGTCTTGAGTAGCGTCTGCCTTTTTGATACATATACTAATATCCTATAGAGGGCGGCCTCTTTATTTCAATACACGAGATGTGTTCATGTTTTGTATTAGTGTACTACTTTGTACTAGTGTAACTAGTACGCGTCATACAATTGCCGCAGAGCCACGGGAATGACCGTAGTTCAAGCAGGAATGTGCAGTGCGGAGAGAGCGAGTATGAAGCAGGTGGCTGTGCGGTGGTCGGCGCCACAGTAGTGACACACTGCATGCTTGTATGCAGACGAATTGCGCCGACACGATCGGGGAAGTACCTCTCGCTGACATGAGACCGGAGTAAAGTGACAGCTGTACCGTCGCGTTTCGTGCGGTGTGTAAGTAGCCGGTGCCCTATAGAAGTGGGAGGAGATAGCAGGGCAGCGCATCTGTATAGCTTCTATACGGATGTCTATGGGCTTCGGTGGTCATAAAAATTGCCCGACTGCTCGTTTGCCCCCTATACGATAAAATAAAAGATCCAATTGTTTATTATTTATATAATAACACAGTTGTTGTGTATAATATATTTACACAGTTTGTTCTTACAACTATCAATATACTCGGGCGGAGTGTAAGACAATGTCTAGTTGTTGATGAGTAATGATAATGATAGATTATGGCAGGTACTTCTAATATTTCGTTGGAGGGATCATGTTGCTTGTAGATCCCGTACCCTCCAATTATAGCGGCTGAAGGCAGTTTTAGTCGGTAGGGGCAACCCAATTGCCGAGCCCGACTCTGTACCCGGTTGAGCCATCCGGGCTCCTGGATAGCGTAAGTAAAATTTATTCCCCTGCGTTACCAAACAAAGTTCTTCTAATATTATAATCCGCATCATCCTCATCCATCCGGTGGTCTTATAACCCGTTGTTAGTATTGATGTCTCAGAAGCGACGTAATTGTAATAGACACAGAAGAAGAAAATAGAATAAGTGTAAATGTATAATGTATTGAGAATTAAATACACTACAAGCAACATTTATGTTGTCACACAACAATATTAAAAACACAATATTCGCCGGCAAAAAGCTCTTATAATATATTATATGGCCATAAATGTCACGAAAAAATTGCGCCCGGATAAAAAAAAAATGTTTTTATAAACGCAGAAGAAAAAGTAATATTAATATGTGACACTCGTTGCTCGCACAACCCGCGTCTCCGACTGACAGGAGTCGACGTAATCAGCAAACAGTTTACATGTCCACACAGCGGAGAGACCTCCGAGAACTTTTCAATCTTGAAACATTCTTCCGATCTCAAGCACAAGCTTCAAGGTTGAATATGGCTTGTTTATTTCTCAATATGGAACGCGTTTGGGAATGTTTGTTTTGTATTTCACGGCGGTGAGCCGCGAGCGTATGAGACAATCTGTCAGGCAAATATTTTCTGCGGCCGACCGGATTGTTTGCGTTTATATTGTCCTGTAATAGAAAGGAAATATTCACGTTTATCTGCATATCTTCATGTCTTATTAAGTCTTGTGGTCTAGTGGCAAGCATTTTTACCCACTGACGTGAATACCGGATTCGAATCCAGGGTCGGATCAAAAATTGTTATTGGGATCTTTTAATTTCTAATAACAGTCTGACGTCTGAAAGTTGGAGGTGTTACACCAATAATACCACAAATCCAATGCACGGGGCATAGGAGAGCGGGTCGTGTTGGACTATCGGAATATAAGAAACCCTTACCCTTACCCTTAGTAGAGAGATCACTTGTGTCTGCGCGCACACTTGTGTATAATATGTTCTGCGCAGGTGGCTCGTCTCTGTAGAGACGACCGCCGTAGCCAAAATTTGGTTAGGACGACATTATTATGTCAATAGCAACAATTGTTTAAAAATCATATCAGGTTTCTAAAAATATAAAATCGCCAGCTCTCCGTGATCCGCATCTCTGGATTATGAAGTAACAATAAGAGACTTTTTTATACCAGGCAAGGTATAAAATAGTGCCATAATGTTACTTAATTACAATTACCTATTTTTCAAGTTCATTAAAAATACACGAAATTTAAGGTTATGTTGTATACTGCAATATGATATATGGTTTCTTGCCAAATAGACGTTTTCACAAACCTAATGGGGGCATGGTAGTGCCCCCTCCATGAAAAACGAAGCGAAGTGCTAGGGCACTACCTGCCTGCCGGTCACAGCTTAAAAGTTTCACTACTTTGCAAATTTCGGAGTTGAACAATCGGAGCCTTTTCTTCACCCATGCACATCGGCATAGTAGTTACGCAGATGTGTTGATCTTCTTTCCTCCTCCCGTCCAATGTGCCACCGGAAACGCGGAAACCCTGCCTCGAATCACAACTCATCAAATCACATCAGTCCTACTGATTGACAATTTGAACCACTTAGTCTTCAGATTTGCAATTGTAACATTGAAATATGCAAATATAATATGTAAAGTTGAAAAGTTTCCTCAAAAAATGTATATTTGAATAATATTACAACTACGCTATAATATATTACATATTTAATATATAGTTTTTAAACAATAACTAATAACAGCATTTCGTTTACAAACTACGTTATATACATAATATACCTTAAACTTCGGCTAAAATTACAATCTATTCAAATATATCGCTTGAACTATTTAATGCTATAAAGCTGCTATATTATTATCATACTATATACTATACTATACTATATACTATACTATACTATACTATACTATACTATACTATACTATAATATTATAAATGCGAATGTAAGTTTGTTTGTTACCCTTTCACGCGAAAACTGCTCAACCGATCATCATGAAATTTTGTACACATGTTCTTGGAGGTATTAGAAGTAACATAGAATAGCTTTTATCCCGAAAAAATGTTCCTGAGGGATTACGCGGGCGAAGCCGCGGGGCGCAGCTAGTTATATATAAACTGACGGCCAATTACTCGCTAGGTAGGTACTGGAAACGGTTCCCTGCAGCAAGTAATGAGAGAGTATAGAGTCGAACTGTAACGTCGTATATTTGTATTAGCTCACTCCGCTCATCCGCTCTAGACCGACAGCGGGCAGCTTCAAGCGAAATAATTACTTTGTGGGTCGTCGTCGTGACTCTAGAGTCGACTCCGTTCTCCGGACCGCAAATATTGAGGCAATCGCCTAATGTAACGAAAATTATTTATTTTATTTCATTTAGAAATGTTGATGTTGTATATAAATATCTTCAACTTATAGAATAAGTAAAATGAAAGTTACTTTAAATAATGCGTAATAACTAACGATAGTATTTAAAATGTACAATACTAGCTGAGTCCCGCGGTTTCACCCGCATAAATTTCAATCCCGTGGAAAATACAAAATCATCCCATGGCGTCCCATAGGAAAATTTATTCGGGATAAAAACTATACAAGTTACTTTGTGTGTGCCAAATTTCATGTAAAACAGTTTTTGCGTTAAGGAGTAACAAACAAACAAACATACAAACTTTCACAATTATGATATTAGTAGCATAACAGAAGGTCACGCGTATTTTCGAAAAGCAAACGAAAAGTTTTTGATTGCCAATTTTAATCTGTAATTATGTATGACATATTATTTTAATGTAAATTGATTCAGAACGACTTGTAGAAGTACATTTTTAATGATATGCTAAACAAACTATCTAATAGAGCCTAGAACATGATAATAATTGTTACACAGATTTTTTGATCAGCAAGCTGAAGTGGCAGTGTACAGGTCATATCTGCCGCTGAACCGATGATCGTTGGGGTCGACTGGCTCTAGAGTGGAGACCGCGTACCGGAAAACGTAATGTGTCCTACATTACGTTTGTACGCCCTGTGACTAGATGGAGTGACGACATACGCAAAGCTGTAGGCAGGAAGTGGGAAAGGTTAGCCGAACATCGAGGCCAATGGAGTGCTACGAAAGAGGCCGCCTTCCAACAGTGGACTGCAATAGGCTGATGATGATGATGATGATGATGATGATAATGATGACACAGATTTTATGACATCAAAAACGTATAACCAATTATATTGTAATATAATATATTGCTTAATGTATAAATATTTGTTACAATAACTGATAATAATTCATTATCACACGAGAGCCGTAAGCGTATATTTTTTTTATAACATAGTAGGCAAACGAGCAGTTAGGTCACCTGATCTAAAGTGATCACCAACGCCTACAGACATCCGTAACACCAGAGGTCTAACAGATGCGTTGCCGACCTTTGAGGAAAGAATATAATTTTAATTAAAAATAATAAAACTGGATAAAAGTCAAATCGAAGAGTACAAAGTCCTTTTGTAATAAATGGTAAATAAAAACAGTATTTAAATACAATTATTATGTACCATCACCACGCTCACTGAGCTCTCTTTAAATTGTCCAATCGACACCTAAGTCTCAACGGCGATTGTCATGTATAGAGGCTTCTAAGGCCGTCGTCGTTTCATTATTAAATTACTGATAATATTTGTCGAGCCCGTGACTGAGCAATTGAGTTGTAATGGAACAATGAATTGTAAAATATTTTATTAATCGATGTCAAATAAACTTTAATCAGATTATAATATATTATGTGCATTGGTGAATGATATAACCATTAATCAATATGTAAATTTGAAGAAAACTTATACTAAAGCTCATTCTAAATAAGCAAATAATAAAACTTACCGAATAATAATATTTCTTTCAGAAGTATATTGTCATAATTCACCAGGCGCTTGATAAAGACAGTCTCATAATGATATACTTTACATTCGTCTTTTATTATATAAAGTGGTGAACTTTATATAATAAATGATCGGCTCAAAAGCTGTTCACAGGGTAAGTGTTTAAAATGTTGTCGGAGCGTTTATCAACGTGCAGAGAGGCGATACACGGCGCGCGACAGTGACAAATGCTCCTCCTCTCCGGGCTCTCTATGAACGAAAGCACGGATATAGAGCATTGCGTAAGAACTGCAACGTTATTATTAAATGGAAAAGTGAATTGTTAAAGCTGATTTGATTGTAGCTATCGCAAGAGGTAGTGCACGCTGCATGCGTGTGACTGAATTGGGTTGGCACGACCGGGGAGGTACCTCTCGCTTGCATGAAACCGGCGTAAAGTGACAGCTGTGCTGTCACGTTTAGTGTGGTTTGTAAATAGCTGATGTTCCATTTAGGGAGGAGGAGGAAGGGAAGGGAGGAAGTAACGCATTTGTAAAACCTACCACTACGCGGATGTCTGTGGGTGTCGGTAAGACTCTGAAGTTCTAATAAAATGCATCTAAGTATAATTTTTAAATTTCAGCATGTCTTGCCAGATAATTTAATCTAAATACCGATGAGCAGATAAATGAATTCAGGGGTTTTGATGACTTTACACGTTAAAATCCGCAAGCGTAGCTCGTAGTAGAAAACATAGAAATCTACATACACTGCGCACTGAATGATGAATTCAGTAAATAATAAACTCGTAGATGTATTTGCTATTTCGTGCAGATACGAGGAGATGAAACGAGGTTCACTCACGTAGCACTGACAAGCGTCGATATCCGGAGCTGCAGATAACTAAACAGTTTACTAGGAATTTACTGAAACAAGCAGCGTGTGTTTTCAATTTAATGCATTTGCAAAATATAGGTTTTAGCTTTTATAATATCGAATTTTTACTTCACACTACATTTGTACCTGTGACAGTCTAAAGTAGGATTAAGTGAAGGTGGGGAATAATTTCCCACGACAGTTTTAAGTTGAAACTTTAGAGGTTTTTAAATAAAATAACAAATAATTTTGGTAAGAGTCAGTCAGTCGAATTGGGCCGGCACGACCGAGGAGGAACCTCTCGCTTACACGAGACTGGCGTAAAGTGACAGCTGTGCTGTCGCGTTTCATGCGGTGTGTAAGTAGCCGGTGACCCATGGAGGTGGGAGGAGAAAAGAGGGCAGCGCATCTGTATAGCCTCTATGCGGATGTTTGTGGGCGTCGGTAGTCATGAAAATGGCTCCGGCTGCTCGTTTGCCCTCCTATATCGTAAAAAAAAAAGTATACAAATATAGCTTTCACTTTAATTATAATTATAAGTACAATTTTAGTATTACAAAGCAAACGAAAATCTAAGGTTTATTTTAAGTATAGTAAAGAAGATTTTGCAATGGATTTTATTTTTTACTTTTCAATCTGATCC
>LUGF01039774.1:38852-50068 GCA_001625245.1 Calycopis cecrops
CGCTTGCTTCCGCTTGCTTTTGCTTGCTTGCTTGCTTGCTTGCTTGCTTGCTTGCTTTCTTGCTTGCTTGCTTGCTTGCTTGCTTGCTTGCTTGCATGCAATGTTTCGCAATGTTTGATTCATTGATTAATTGAATTAGTGAAAATAAAGTAGTGTATGCAACTGCATATAACACGGGTATTAAAACACTCGTGCGGTACTATTTTGAAACTCGCGTTCGCTCGTTTCAAAAATTCACACTCGTGTTTTAATACCCTTCTTTATATGACAGTTGCATAAACTACTATTAGATTAATGCTGCCAACACTCAAAAAAGAGAAATCTGGGATGTTGATTCAGAAAAGGAGGAGACCACGATATTCTTAAAAGTTAAACATTCATAAAGAGATACCACACACAGGGAACTGCAAATAGCGATAAAGAGAGGCAAAAACGACCAGATTAAAGGAATGTGTGAGAATATAGAGCAGCATGTTTTGAAAGCACAAATAAAATACCTGGTTATGAAAGTCAAAACTTTGAGCAAACCTAACTCTAACGCCATAACATATCTCATCGATGTATTGCGAAGGTGGAGATAATAGCGAGCTAGTTCACAGGAGATGGGGCCATCACAGTGAAGAACTTAGTATTCTCATAGCCAAAGTGCAAGCAGCTTCATTGAGGATGAAGCATATAGCTGCAGGACCTGGAGTATCGGCATCTTTAACATTTCGGACCAGAAGTCATCACAATCCTACATTCTATTTTACTAAAAGTTTGGAAAAGGGGACATAGCCAGAAGACTCGGAAGCGATGTGACAACTACGGAACAATTTCTCTGACGTCACATCCAAGCAATATAATGCTGCACATTACTAACATTCGCATGGCGCACATTATCGACAATCAAATTCTGTGGGAAAAGGAAATAGTTTTTTTCCTAGTTTTGCGGATGTCTATGGGCGGCGGTAGTCACTAAGCACCTGCTCGTTTGCCCCCTATATCATAAAAAAAGGAACTAGGCAGTATAATATATTAATTAATATTCGCCAACTTATTGAAGTGAATAGGCTTTAGTTGGATATTTGTAGGAACAATAAATTTGTCGCATGGCTATTAAAAAAAAACATTGCAATAGTGACATTGAGAAAAATCATTTTTGATATGCCGTTGTTCTACCATTTTCCACTGTGCGCCGCAGCCAAAACTCGGCTAGGGCGACATTATTATTACATTGTCCTTAGAATCACTAGACTTCAATAGTAATTATACATCATCATCATCATCATCATCATCATCAGTCTTTTGCAGTCCGCTGTTGAACGTAGGCCTATCTCATAGCACGCCATAGACCTCGATCTTCGGCAAAACTTTCCTACTTCCTTCCTAGATAACATGTTCAGCACAAGTTCTAGGATCACATCTCAGACCACGCGTACAGTGTGTGAAGTAACTGTCCTCCGCCGGGTAACTCCTGTTCACTTTAAATCGTTCGGTCGCCGCTAACTTCAGTTAAAATTATCTTTTAATTTCCTACGAATTGCACATTCGATATGAAACTTTTTAATTAAATACATTGCTGCACTTTTTGTCAACGGCTACGTCTCCGATGGTCTTAGATGTGGCAATATACTTGTAATATGTCTAATAAAGTGAAATATGCTAACTACGCGCCACTTAAGTCGCAGTAAAAAACAAAGACGCTGCATTTTGTTGACTCGTAAAATATAAAAGTGCTACGACGTAAATCAGGAGGTTCTAAAATGTGACATGTATTATGAACAGATTGAGGTAACGATGTCCCTGCGTCCCTATATTTTTAGTATGGCCTAAATAAGCCATATTAAAAATATATACAGACCCGACTTAGTGACTTAAAATATGAGCCGTTGGCACCTCCCACCTACTTTCTAACTACGGACTGTTAAATTAGACAGTAAAATTTTTACATAAACGTTTTCTTTTCTATTTTTTTTGTAACTTGAACGAGTATATGTTCCTATACGAAATGTTAGGACGAGCATTAATTAGGTTATATAGCTTAGGACCTACATAGTATTGGAATTTTTTCATGAAACTGTTTTTAAAGGTCTGATTAAGACAAACTTTATCTTTACGCCGGCCGTGGCGTCACAGTATCATGTACAAAGTACCTTCTTATGTTGGTCTTTTTTTTTTATTTTTTTTATTAGTATAAGGGGGCAAACGAGCAGTCGAAGCCATCTTCGTGACTACCGACGCCCATAGACATCCGCATAGTTTATAGTTTATACACGGATGCGTTGCCCTCCGCCCTCCTCCGTCCATGGGCCAATGGTCTAAAATAGTTTCTTTAATAAAGAGCTGCCTGATTGTCAAAACATCACAATTAGTATATAAATCTGTAGTGATATCTTTGTGTCTTGAATGTCATTACTTTTAGTAAGGCTCGCTGGGTTCGCTTTAATTTTATCAAATATGTTTTATATGAGACTCCCCAAATTGTGATGCAATAATATGTCAGTATAGAAATCGCAAATTCAGTTATATCTAACAGTGGGATTACAAGAATGTATCTGTACAAAAAAATATTGTTTGTATTTTATTTTTGAAGGAGAGTTCTAAGAAGCGAAAGATTTGTAGTAATATTTTAAGCGTTTATCCTACTTTCTTCCAAATATTATTATTAAACTAATATTTTCCATAGAATTACGATATTTTTATTATTTGGCTACCAATTGTTATTGCTATTTGTTTTAAAAAGGTCCTTTTTAAATTTAGGATTTTATTTTGTGTTTAATATTGAGAATGATTCATGTTTATAGGACCGAAATGTTTTTTGATGGCACAATAGATTTATTTTTGTGTATAATTTATATTTGTTTTATACTTTAGTTATCTATTTAGAGTGATTTAGGTTTCTATGACTGATTCAACTATTTAAAAATAAGGTTAGCTTTATTATCAAATTTATTGTAAGAAATACTTAACAAACAATATTAATCCTTACTAATATTATAAATGTGAATGTAAGTTTGTTTGTTACGCTTTCACGCCAAAACTACTAGACCGATCATTATGAAACTTTGTACACATATTCCTGGAGGTATTAGAAATAACATAGGATACTTTTTATCCCGAAAAAATGTTCCTGAGGGATGCCATGGAATGATTTTCCACGATATCGAAATTTACGCGGGCGAAGCCGCGGGGCGCAGCTAGTGTATTATAAGCGTTAAAAGTTATTAACTTTAGTTTTTATTATTACTAAAAAATACTACTTACATATCTTTGTTACAGTTAATTTAACAAATTACTATAATAACCAATTTAAATAAATTTAAACTTTCTTAAAAATAATCATAGTTTGATGATATTATAGTGTAATGAAATGAATGAAATGTAATGAAATGAAACCAAGACTAATAAATTGATTTCTCAAACTTTTGTAAATGCTGGTTAATGAGTTCTTGCAGTAAGCCGACGTTTCTTAAATCTACATGTTTTACATAATAATATTTTTTGAAATAAATCTTGATGGTACCTATTTAGTTGCTCTTAGAATTCTATCGTCTGGTAATTTTCCATCCATAGAATTTACATTTAGAACATAAAGAAGATTATCTTTAATTATTTTATGTTAACACGTCTACATCTTAGATTGACAAAAGTAAAGAAGAAGCTTCAATCGAAAATGGAAACAAAAACTATACTTGCACAGACAGTTAAGAAATGTAGTTCTCTCTCAAACCGTTAGTTGGCGCTACTTGTGTTACGATTATAATATTAACTATATATTACAATAAGACAATAAGTTATAAGGTCTGCTAATTGTGATTCATCTTCATTTCTATGTACTGTAGGAATTGTAAGTTTTGCAGATTGTATTCATATACAACCTGTGTAAGAGAGCGAGAATAAAACCTACGAGTTTACTCTTCTAAAATAAAAATAAACTTAGAACGTAATTCGGATTTAAAAAGGTTCGATGATGAAAATTCTCATGTCAAGAATTTTCATTAGTAATTTAAGAGACTCGGAGTTCAATATATACTCAGAGTTTGGAAAGGTTTACACGGAGGAAATAAATCAAGGAAATATTTATTTATGGGGCCAGCCGGGCTAGTCATTGAAATGTTTGTAATTATTGAAGTATTTGTAATCATTAAAGTATATGTTAATTAATCTGTAAACAAATAAAGAAGATTTATGAAGAAGTACTTTTATTCCATTTCTCGGACGACATAATTTAATAAGAAGATTCCATTGTAATAGCGAGTGCTCAACCCTGGGTGCTACAGTACTGCTTGTTTTCAGATTTCCTCAGGTTTACTTTACCTTTGTTTGTCCAATAAAACTTGTAATCTGCAATCTTTGCTGTGTCGCGAGACAGATAGAGTAGCTTTATAGCCTTCGGAGTAAGAGCCTTAGAAATATAAATTGGATGAGTAAGATTGCTTAATCCAAAAATCGTAGAATTGTGTCTGTTGTTGGAGTTCCAGTTATAATAGGAGTTAGCGCTTTTTATAACTTCAGCTTTAGTCAATTTTTTGGTGGAATAGGTATCAATCTTATTACTATCAGAATAACTCTTGACTAAAAAAACGTCATTGATGTCTTTTTCATCAATAGACACATCCAAAGCTTTATAAGTGTTTATTAAATTATTTGATAGCTGACTTTTATATGTCTGTTTTAGTGGAACGTTTTTTATTTTTATCATGGAAGATTTTATATTTATTTCTATTTCCTCAAGTTTATTATTTAAAGTAAAAACTCTGAGCAGAGTTTCTTTATTTTCGGTGTCTAGTTTCGTGACCTTTTTTGTAAGTCAGCAAATTGGGCGTAAAAATATTTCAGGGACTTCTCTATTACGATATTAGTCGCACAGATTTTGGTGTTTTGAATTTTAATTCCAGCGATATGTGCTGTTAGTTTGGATAACATCTCCATTTGACTATCATTCCAATTCAGAAACATATTTAAATTCTTCAGAGGTTTTCTGACTTTCCGGCGATTGTCTTTGTCTTTTTGTGCGTTGGGTCACAAAAGCTTGCGGTGGTGAGTCTTTATCAATGTTATAGATCTCAGAGTTTGATATTGTAACCTGAATATCACTTTTAGGCATTATTTAATAAATATTTTTCCAAGATCACAGTTTGCGGTACTGCTTACTCGTAACCAGCTTTAGCCTTTTAGTTACCGGTTGAATGGTTCTTCGAGAGTTCCTATCAGACTGGATGCTGTAGTGAATAGATGTTTCTTCCTTAATTTTTGTTTGAAGACTTTTAATTTTAAACGCAGTGTACACATCTAAACTCTGTCGCCGCTCGAACGGACTGTGGTTTGTTTTAAATAATATAAACATAACATTCAATATTATATTTATGTTTATATTATTCAAAATTATACAAAACAAAAGGAGAGCAAAACAGAATTGAATAGTTTATTATTAGTATTACAAAAACATTATTTGAATGGTGACATAAGGATTATGATATGATGAGAGAGATGTGAGTGCTCTTGAGTTTCTTTGTGGCTCCCAACGCCACAGGCAATCAGATCATTTGGTGACCGGCGCCCATTAATAGCCACAATCGCACTGAGCAGAGTAAGAGCTGAGTCTGCGTGTAATACTGACTTATGCACTATCACCGTGTCGTTGGCTAGTCTCTACATAGATTGACAGCCATATATCAGATTCGTCAGAGAACACTAATGAATCTTAATTATTAACAAAATCACACTTCACTAAAATAAATAAATAGATTTAAGAAATAAATAGAGAAGAATATTTCTTAGATCTTTCGTTTGACATTCTCGACCCCCCGCGGCTCTGATACACAAAGCCTTCGCAATCCTTCTGTAAGTGACACCGAGCCGACGGAGATCTCTAATTCCGTTCCTTTTGTCCTTTTTTGTTCTATAAATATTAGTTCATGTTATTATAAAAGAGTATGAAAAGGATGTTAAAAATCATTCGTGTCTCGATGAATGAGTGAATCGCAGTACTGGACTATTGTTAACGATTTTTTTTCATACACAAAAAAGATATTCTACTTGGAATTTCTACGATACAAAAATTAAAAACTACTGATAGCCACAGCAACTTCCTAAATACAAATGTTTTACGTTATCATTAGTAGTATTTGTGGGTTTTTCTGCCTGCATATTTTTATTAATTTACGTATTTTGTATATTTTGTAAGAATTAGTTATATATTATTTCAGTATTATCTTACACCTAGGTATTTGCCATGCGAGAGTGATATATTTAGCGTGAACTCAACTTGCCTATAATATCACAAAAGTAGATTTAGGTATACCAAAAAAGCATTTTTAATTTAAATTATGAGCCCCATCAAAAAGTGTATCAATCCTTTGTAGTCACTTCAGGGTTAAAATAAAATTAAATCAGATCAAAATGTGGTCGTGTTATTATTCATGTTCTGGGAGCGAGCTGGAGGGTTATCAAGATGCATTCGGCTCTAATTAAAACTCCCCGCTCCGGTTGTCTCGACAGCGCTATTGCCACGGTTCAGGATAACTTTATAGCGCACAGGTTAAGCCGGGATTAAAGTTACAGACCCATGAAATATAGTATAAGTTCTAAAAATTGAAGGAGTGTCTGTAAATTAGTATTACAAAGGTTTTTTATACGTTTTAATTAATCTAATACTGAATATAATATATATTTTGTCAATTGAATACCTACCCTCATAAATATCTTCACAAATTTTACATGTGTTAAAAGGCATTAATCATTATAAGTATTGTTACAGAATGATAATATAAATATAAATAATAAAAAAAACCGGCCAAGTGCGAGTCCGACTCGCACTCCGAGGGTTCCGTATGAATGGGAAGAACACTCCAAACGTAATGCATGGTTTTCAAGACCTTTTTCTCTAAAACGCGTGAAGGGATTAAGCTGAAATTGTCAAATACGAAGGTCAGTTACGTCTTGATGCCTTGAAAAAATCACACTTCTAAGTTAACGAAATAAAAAGTTATAGCCAATTATGCACAAATTTTGTATGAAAACGTACTTTGTCGAAAACCTAAAATTATCGGGTACTTCCCATTGACCTGGAGTTGTAAAATTTGGCAAGAAGTAAGAACTTGTAGCACATATATAGGAATAGATCTGAAAACTAGTAAATTATATGTAGATCGTTGGAAAAATCATTATCAACTTATAACTAATTCGCCTGAAAAATTCGCGCCGCAACCGTCTAAAATTAAACGGTTGCGGCACGAATTTTTCAGGCGAATTAGTATTTGACAAAAATTTCAGCTTAATACCTTCACGCGTTTTAAAGGTCTTGACAGACGTACAGACAGACGGACAACAAAGCGATCCTATAAGGGTTCCATTTTTTCTCTTTGAGATACGGAACACTAAAAATAGACAGGGGTATTGTTGTATCAGAGACGAATTAGGTTGGACTGAAAAGATTAGAGAAGTTTATGTTCACATAACGGTGTGTGAAGAAAGACCATGGTATTGTTTCGTCCCCATGTTATTGTAAAAGCGCTCGCTGACACACATTATTTTGTCCTAGATTTCAATAAAAATAGTTTTTCTTCGCGTGTCATCTGGTACATTTAGGAGTTTAGCCAATAAAAACGAATATGATACTGAAGTGAAAGGTGAGTGAAAGATCCAAGCGAGATATAGTGTTAAACTCAGCATTGCAGTTTCACACTTAGATTATTTAAAAAGTATAATCTAAGGTTTCACGTAATTGCTTATATCAATATTTTTAATTTCACCTTAACTTGTTTCTAAAGGAATAAAGTCCTACAATCAGTATCCTATTAAATTTAATATAATATGATCTACTATGTATCACAACAGGAGGCTGCCCCGGCCCCGACCGGCCCCGTAATGGATATTTGTAGAGAAGTTAATATCCGATATTAGAACCCGCAGATGTGTGTAGTATGATGACGTGATAATTAATGTTTGGGGGAAATTACTGTCACCGGCACATATCTATCTGTTAATATTACTATCTTTTGACTTTTCTGAATAAAACATTATTTCATGCTTGTGGTCTGCTTATTTGAGCTGTAATAATTTAATAAGGTCGTTTTCTAAAATGTAACCTTTAATCTAAAACAGTCTGACTAGATTTATATTCTAGCATTAAAAGTAGTATAATTTAAACATGGTAAAAGTTATATGTAATGATATAATAATATAATAAGTGGACTTATCACACGACGTTATCGTTGTACTATGTTCGTAAGAAATGGTGATAGCAGTAATAAAAACTGTAATGCCAATAAAATCCATACATGTGCTTGAAAAATACTATTCTTCTGACGCAATCGGATGAACAAAATATCGGACCTATTTATGAATACTAGATGATTTGTATGGATTTTTGTATCAAGAATATGAATGTGATATTATTGTAACAGATTTATTCCATTATTTGTAGATCGTCGACCGAGTCAGCAGACAAGCTCCGTGTAGCTCGACCTTGTCAAATCAACTGTCTTGATGTTCATTAAAACTTAAAGCCAGTAATAGACAGATAGATGATGATGATAATTACGAAATAGCAGAGGAAGTATAATTATGAAATATTCATATATCGCTGAGTCTTCAGTAAACGTTATGGTATGTCATGGAGGCGCCGAGCGACGCAGTTCACAATTAAAGGCAACTCGCGAAGGATTACTGAATATTTAAGGAAGACAGCTTTCTAATTTGAATTTTACAATGAGTGGTCTCTTTGATCCTACGAGTGCTATCAACGTGCATGTTAGTGTTTCACTTCCCCTGTAATTACATAAATGTCTGCTGCACAACGTACAGTCCGACAGTTCGACGATGTTTATTTAAGTTGGTAATTAGCCCGAGGTGGTATTTACATATTACTGCTACCTTATTAATTAAGATGCTGTTAATAATTCTACTAAGAGCTTTAAATCTTACATATTAGTTTTAATTAGATGTGCATTAAATAAGACATAACAAATTAAACAATTGTATAAACTGTTATTATTTTTGATTAGGATTCTTTTATGAAATCAGTACATTGTATTTGATATTTAGAGATGAAAAGAGAATAGAATACTGTCTAGAAATTTACCTAATGCATCATGAAAGCTTATTTAAAAAACAATATTTAGTAGCTAGGGCCAAATTACCTATCGATAAGGTTGGTAACCAATTATTATTATGTGTAAAATAACAGGAAATCATTTAAAAAATATTGTTTATTGCGGAGTATAATTTTGATAAAACATTTGTAGTAAGTATTAGTTAATAGATTGGCTTAGATTTATATAATTTTTATCATTTGTATTATTTGAATATGTCTCTTTTATTCCTTACTTAATTTAATTTATTAGACTGTTATTTGAGTATCTACTTAATTAATTGTAATATAAATGATTATTGTTTGTAAATGTTTTATTATAAACTAATTGGTGCGTGTTATGTATACTTTATGATAAAGTATGCAAATATTTATTTCTTATAAAACTTAATAATGTACATAATTCGCACTCTACGACTGAAACTACGCCTAAGAAGCCTACCCAAGTTAAGAACTCAAGAAACTCAAATTGTGCGTAAGTCAAAAGGAAACTAACATAGGATTTGCTTATGACTTGTGTCATATGCAAATCCTTTTTTTTTTTTTTGTTTTCGCAGGGGAATGCATTTACGCACGATACCCGGGAGCCTGGGTGGCTCTGAAACCGGGCCTGTGTCGGGCTCGGCGTTTGATACGCCCCTACCGACTAAACCCCTGCCTTCAGCCGCTATGATTGGAGGGCCCCGGATCTACAAGCAACAGGGCTCCTCCAGCGACAGGCTCCTCCAGCGACGTGTATGGCATATCGTATAACTGATTGCGACAATAATTGTGTATTGGCTGAAAGATTCAAGATGTTTTAATTAAAGATTTATGAACACGTCGATGCACTAATAACGGATATTTATTATCCACCAAATGAAACTGTCAACGACTGTCATGTGAAATTGAAAACAAGGTTGTATGCCAACTCCGAGACGCAGCTAAAGTTAACTCGGTCTTGGTTAGGAAATAAAAATTTGCGACATAGACAAGCGACAGCGACAGCGTTACGCTACTGTAACGCTTGATTTCTGTTTCTCACTTTTTACGCCTTATCTTTTCACACCCCGTACCTTGAGTTGTTCCTTTAGGAGTAAACTCCTATAATTATTATTTTGACATACAAACAAACACTTAACTAGTTATTTTCTTTCGTCAAATCCGAAAACCTTTAGTTATATTATGGGCTAGCCTCCTCAATAAATATCGCCATCCCATTCTCTGTAGTTGTTTTTACTTAATATTGCCGGTACTCGCTGTCAAATTGTTTACTAATATTAGAAAATATTTTTTTTACAATCGAGTTTATGAGGGCAAACAGTCGAAGCATTTTCATGACTACCGACGCCCACAGACATCCGAACAGAGGATGCGTTGCCCTACATCCTCCTCCCACACACATGGGCCATGAACATAAGCTCCCACATAAAATACGAAATAGCTCTATAGTAATTAATACCAAACCTAAATGAATACCTACTGGACTGGGTAAGCATTTTTATTAAAAAGGAATTAATGGTATAATATTTTTATTATCCCCTTCACCCCTGTCTCTAGACCACTTTTTATTTAGTCGCGACGCTTAAAAGGCTCATCCCGTTATAATTATCTCCAACTTGTCGAGAGCTTAATTACGTACTGAATGCTTCTATGTCATTCCGTAATAAAAACTTTGTCGTGAAGGGTAGAATTGTATATTTTTTACATTCATCAATATTAGTAGGATTTTGTTATTCTTTAGGTAGTGCCTGAAGAATAATAAAATCCCAATAATATAATAAATATAAATAATTGTATGTATGTTTGCTTGCAATAAGCACGCAGAAAATACTTAACGGATTTGGATAGAAAGTAGCATATACATTACAAACTAAATAATATGATCGATGTTTTTTTGATTCTGAGTAAAGCCACATTCATTTGGTCAAACTTTAGTAATGTTAGTATCAAATGGAAATCTATATCTTAAAGGTAAAATATGATATTACACTAGCTTCCACGTGAAGAACTCCGAGTGTCATTCTACTTGAATGTTATAGGACTCCTTTAGCCATTGAGGAAAAAAGGGAAAGACCACAACACGCCTGGTGTTGTCGTGTTTCCTCTATTTCCGCCATTGCCGAAAAATACTCTAGGATAGCTGTTCTGGATGATTTCT
>LUGF01039774.1:62272-87374 GCA_001625245.1 Calycopis cecrops
TTGTTAAGATATATTATGTAGATAGTATTAACGGAATGCGTTTTTTAGTCCTAGGTTTAACCAAGGCCGAAATATATCCCAATTTCGGCATTTGCTAAAGGATTTTAGTCAAACCTATAAGTAAGTAGGTATTTTTATAGTATAAGGAACCTAACTAAAACCAATAAGTAATCGTTTAACTTTTTTTTTCTGATAAAGACTTTCCCCGATATTTGCAAGTAAGGGCGGACAAATTGATATTATCGACTGTACTGACGCTCCTCAGTAATTCATATCGAGATAAAAACGTATAAAAACTTCGTGTCATCGAAGCGAGTGATTTGGATTTATTATATCTTGGTTGAATATCATGGTGAGGAGATTTTGTAATATAAAAATATTAACGAAGAAGTTTTTAAAATTATACGATATTTTTGTATTTGTGCATAACTTTGAATTTTCAACTGTTAAATAATTTAATTCCTAAGCTACAAAAACTTTATCTACACCAAACGAGCACTAGGGTCAACTGATGGTGAGTGTTCACCAACACCCACTTACCCGAGATCCGCAGATCCTTCCTGGAACTGTTTTTTTAATATGTCGAAAATATGCAATTATAGAAGTTAGGTACAAAATGTATAAATAATGTAAAAATATACCATGCGCCATACACCGCCTTCATAACGAAGTGGTACGCATCTAGCTGCCTCTCAAAGTCACACAAGGGGTCACACACACCTGAGTTTATGTTAAGTCATTATTGTTGTGTGAGCCAGACTTCAGTCTGCATCCAGCTCTTATTCTCAAAATATTTTAGAGAATATGATTTATTTGCCGCATCCAAGTTTCTCGCTCCTCAATCAGATTGCCTCAGCGATATGAGCCGCCACCGGTAATCGGATCAGCATAATGTGCCGATATTATTTGCTAAAGATAATCGAGAGATGGCAAATATATGAGTGTAATAAAACGGTCTACGATCCACGATGTATTATCTGAGAATCAAATTTAATAAGAAACACGGTACGACTACAATTAAGCAGACAGATGTACAATTTTTTTATGGTACAGGGCGGCAAACGAGCACTCATCCGCATAGAGGCCATTCGAATACATGCATGCATGCAGTGTGGCACTACCTTTTACGAAATACTACAATAATAATGTTAATTACCTACGTAATAATAAAAGAATACAAGAAGAAAAGACCAGTGACAACAGTATTGCTGGCTAAACTTATAAATTTATGCAGACATGTGGCTCTCTTGAACCCCCTTGGGGGAGAGGGTTTTATCCCATAGTCCCAATAAATGGCCCATTGAGTCTTCGTCTCCGAGCCTGTCATAAAAATCAATACGCAATAGCGATATTAAGAAGCAATTTTTCTTGAGTGACGAAGAAAGAAAGAAAAAGAAAAAGAAGAAAGATTATAAAAGATTAATCTTTCATAATCTTCTTCGTCGCTCAAGAAAAATTGCTTCTCAATCGGAAAACTGCCGTGGAAACTAGATTACTATACTAACTTAGATACCTAAGGGTTAAGCTTCTACGGTTTGCCCGAAGCAAGCTTTAATAATATTCTCAAAGTGGCTCTTTTAAAAATATAGTTGTTTGTTATCAAAAGTAACTGGTAGACTACCAGTTCTTTATCCATAATATAACATAGGAGGTAGGCTAGATATGTGGAAAGAACTAAGTGTTCAATTTATAATAATTTAGACTACGTCTACCTTTCTCAGATAAACTGAATAAGCAAACACAAGTGATTCGTTATAAAAGCGTTCATTCAGAATTAAATAACGACTACAAAAATAAAATAAACTTTCTCAGACGGCAAAAAGTAGTCCTTGTTGTATAGTAAATAAATCGACAAATAAAATGTAAATTTTCTTTAACGAAGCCCATTTTTATTTAGCTGCTGTTTCGTTTGGTCAACGATACAAACTCTATTTGTCAGCTGGAAAATGAAAAGCAGCCCTACTGTCTAGACAATAGAGCGGTCTGTCTCCGCATTGTTATTGGCAGTCTCGACCAGTGACGGGGTTCTTCATGAATTCCCGTATCTATTCAGCGTCGACGGCCGGGTCTTTAACTGATAGCCGAACTGATAGCCATAGACGCTGACTGAGTATTTTGTCTTTATCTCTTATCCTGGGATAAACATCTATTTGTTACACAGCTGTATTATTTATTTATATTATTTGTTCAACTTTAGATTTAATTGTTGCATTAAGTAATCTATAGTTAGTCGTAAATGATAGACTGGAGAGAGCTCTGATCAATGACTGGACGCCTATGGCTAGTGACAGCTTTTAGTTTATCACCGTATGAAGAGGGCTGCAGATATCTAATATGATTATACACTATCTTAGGCATTAATAAATATATAATACATTTTATAAAACGTACTATCATCATCAATACTCATTGAAGATAATTTTACCTGCTGACGATTATTAAAATGTTTAGCTTAGAAGTCGCAATATTAATGTACCGTAGAAATATTATAAAATATTACTTAAAGATGAGCCAACTGGGGCCAAGATATCCCCCCGGGGACAGGGATAATAAGACCTCGACGACACTCAATTGTTGACTTCACATCTGAGTTTAAATCAAATTGTGAATACACAGGCCTCAATCTGAACGTCCTAATTACAGCTTGTTAGGAGACAAAATGTCGTTACATATTGCCGGCTCTTCATTAGCCTGTTTAGGTTTTCTTCTATATTTTTGTGCTTCATTATTTGTACTGCTGTTTACTTGATTATAATTTACTGTTCTAAAAGGGTCGTTGATCAAATAATTGCCTCCAAAAATTGATTTCAGAGTTGGAACAAACTTATAAAGTTATTGCGATTGTTCAACTTCTTGTTCTATTTTTATTACTGTCACGTTTTTGTTATATAAACTAATATTTCTATCCTGACTTAGCATAAAAATGCAACATAATGTGTGTGTGTAACAAGTCGTTCGTCATAAGTAGTGTTCACATTCTCATATTCTTGAAAAACGCAATATTTCACTTTGTAGCAAACTCGAGTCATCAGAATGGATAATAGTTTAGTGATGATAAGTTCAAAGAAACAGGAACACAGTTTCCTTCTCTTTCTTAGCATTTGCTGTCACTGCAATTGTTACCAGGTTTTATTGCTTTACTCCTCCATTTTCGTCCGATGAAAAACAAGAGAGTTTTAGCTTTTCCCTCGAATACCTACTCTATTATAACTTTATAAAAGATAAATGTCTTGATGGCTCAGCGGTAGCAGCGGCAAAATTTATTCAAAAATTGCACAAATTGGCAGCTGTGCGGGTCTACACGGCACTTCGGTTCACGCCAAAAAAACGTAGTTTGACACGGTCGCAAAAAACTTATTTCTAACCATCCTATAAAGTGCTGATATTCTAATTGGAGAATCCTTGCCTGGGCATTATAAGAATGTGAGTCAGGAGGTCCACAGACTCGGTGATTTGGGAGTGGGGAGTACTCCCGCGTCCTCGTGAGTTTGACTGCACTCTCCGCTTGAATCTCAATAGAGTAGTATCTAAGTAGAGTAAGTAGAGAGAGTGCAGAACGTATACCTGTATTCCAGGAGGAACCTTCGACAAGGCCATTCCATCTTCACTGCCCCAGCTGCTGATGTTGGCTTCAAAATACTCGAGGTTCGAATTTGTATTATCAGTGATTAATGGATTATTATTAAACATAAATTGTTTCCAAATTGGTCTTAAACGTTATTTACATTTTTTATTTTTTTTTAGTCTAGGGGGCAAACGAGCAGTCGGAGCCATTTTCATTACTACCGACGCCCATAGAGGTTATACAGATGCGCTGCCGTCCTTTCTCCTGCCACCTCCATGGGCCACCGGCTACTTACACACCGCAAGAAATGCGACACGCTGTCGCCTTACGCCGGTTTCGTGTAAGCGAGAGGTAACTTCCCGGTTGTGCCGGCCCAATTCGGCTACATGCATGCATGCAGTCTGGCACTACCTCTTACCTATATTAAAATCATTACAAGTGTTAACACTAATCGTACAAGAGTTTAAAAGGATTTTTCCCTCACTTTTGTACAGATGTCGTTACATCACTTTTGTAATACAATCCGCAAAGCAATTATATTTTTCTTCAATCCGCAGTCGTCAAAAAAAACAGAGAATAAGAAGTGTAGGGAGGTAAACCATCGATATCATTTAAAACCATTGTTTGTTGAGAATCGGCGCGATTTATTTCACTTTTTGCCTCCCTAAAAATATGCCACCTAATTACACCTACCTTTTAAGTAAACCAGAGATAGCCCACATTTATTTACTTTAATTGACCCCTAATGAAAATTCTGAGGAAGGCAATGATGAGTAATTGCATAATTTAAATTAGTTACGACTTGTGAATTGAAAATTCTAAACAAAGGACATTTGGATTTATTCGTTCCAGTTTATTTTTACTGTTGAATAAGAAATTGTTGTAAAACCAAAGAAAACTTTTAAAGACATAAACGAATACGGATATTTTTTTTAAAGACATATACATCTTTGTATATAATATAATATTTCTTGTGTGCCTGTGCATGTCACTCAACTCCACCTAAACGACTGGATTTTGACAAAATTTTGTGTGTGTTGAAGGGAATCTGGGAATGATTTCGATTCAAATCAGCCGGGTAGCTAATATTGTACAGATTTTATACTTGTCAAATGACTTTCTTTTAAATATCGGTATACTAAAGAATTTTTAGTCAAATTAATATTTATCGAGTTCATTCTTAGAATTAATTAAGTAACTTAGAGTTCAATAAGTTTTTCGTAATATGCGTTTTGCTACAACAAAATAATGCTCACGATAAATTTCTTACATCAAATCAGCGGATTGATTTCAATGAGAACTACTAATCCACCTACGCGACCTGTATTAAGGGCCACTATCAATACGAAGTGCTGATCAAATCTGACGCCTTGTATAGGGAAGATAATCGGGAGATCTGAGAGACACAACACGTCCCGTGATCCGCAGATCTAATCCCGGATAAAATCCCTTCGTGTGTTTTTTTCGGTTTACGCGCTTCGGTTGTTTGGATCGGAGAGAAAAGTAAATTGATTTTATATTGCGCAATCTGTTTATTATATCCACGTAACGTTCACGATTTTTGTATGTTTTACCAGGTTTGATGTACATAGCATACGTGATGACTTATGTTCGAGAATTGGTCAAACCGAGTAAATTCTAGCTCATAAACTTCACAAATAAGCCACAGCACTGCTGTTACTTTAAGGCAGTTTTGATGAGCTACTTTACAGATTGTGCCTTAAAATTTGTCTTAGAAATTTAAATCCACCAGGTCACACTAACAGTATAAATTAGGCTTTTTATAATTACTTAAATCACTTAGTCATTTATTGTGTTACACTCGGCACTTCATTGGACCGACACTTTGGATTACCTTTCGCTTATAATAAACTAGCTGCACCCCGCGGTTCCACCCGCGTAAATTTCGATACCTTGGAAAATAGAATATCATCTCATGGCATAATTTTATCAGGATAAAAACTATCCTATCCAACATGCTAAATTTCATGAAGTTTGTTTCAGCAGTTTTTGTGCGAAGGAGTAACAAAGAAACAAACAAACATACAAAATTTCGCATTTATAATATTAGTAGTAAATTAAGGCGGTATGCCTTAATTTTGTAGTGATCATTGCGCTGTTCTAGATTGCAGTTTGCAGTTGATAGGTACGTCCATAAAGTTGAAGGGTACGTCCATAAAGTCCAGAGAGTGTTGGGTAGAGGAAGCTTATGTTTATATACCACGGTTTGTAAATGACCCGTGTGCGTCCATGCAGGAGTCAGGTTGACATGATCTGATTCAACTGATCGTTTGCAGCCTATACTATTAATAGCAGAGTTTTTGAGTATGTTTCGGTCTTCACAGACGGTGTGCCACACTGCGTGCTTGCATGCAGCCGTATAGGGCCGGCATGACCGGCGAGGTACCTCTCGCTTACACGAGATCGGTGTAAAGTCACTGCTGTGCTATCGCGTTTCGTGCAGTGTGTAAGTAGCCAGTGGCCCATGGAGGTGGGAGGAGAAAGAAGGGCAGCGCATCTGTATAGTTTATATGCCGATGTCTATGGGCATTGGTAGTCACGAAAATGGCTCCGACTTCTCGTTCGCCCCTCTATACCATCAAAAAAAAAATAACATGGGTTTCATTGGAACCAGTGATATTGGTTTTCTCTTTTTTTTTTGAGAGTATATACTGCTATGATCAGGAAAACATTGATTTTATCCGAGTCTAAAAAAATATTTCACAGCTTTATTCGATGAATCGAAAATCCTATGAATATTTTATAAAATTTCGCACAAAACCGAATCAGCTGCTAGATTTAAATGAATAAATTTGATTTAACAGTTGAAACATTTGCATGTGTATGGGCTTAGTGAAATATACACGTAAGGGTAACTCGAAATTTGAATAATGAAAAAATACTTAAATGCGCAAAAAGGTAATTTATGAGACTAATAAATATTTTAAACAATAAAAACAATGACGGCCATTTTATGTCGACTCACATTTAGATATCATGAGAACCCCCCGAAGTGCTGTCACCATGTCGTGGTGGGGGAATTGTGTGCCTCTGTGATCCACAAGACCTTTATGGACAGGGCTACCGGTACGACAGGGCTATATATACAGGATATCGATCCTCCACCCGTTCTTCTGAATCAGCAGACGGCGGCGTGGATTTGGACGACCGGCGTGGCGTGCTCCTTTGAAGTATTTAGGCCAGGAGTCAGAATGGGAACCTGACCCCATTGCACGGTTTCGTGGTCGCAGTAGGGACTGTTCAAAGGCAGCCGGAAAGTTCCTAGGGAGGAGAAATCTAGCCTCTTCGCCGGCGCCAGCCTGTCGTTGGAGGGATAATGTTGCTTGCATATCCGGGACCCTCTAACAAAAGCGTTTAGTTGGTAGTGCATCCCTGTTGGATAGCCCGACATTGTACCCGATTGAGCCATCCGGGCTCCTGGGTAGCGTGCATAAAGGTATCCCCTGCATTATCAAAGAGTAAAAAAAAGGCACCATGAGAAACCGTTGACTTAGTTTTAATAACACGAGTGAAACTGGTACACAAAAATATATTTTAAGGAGTTGGATTATATGTGCTTTCTGTTTTCTTCTGTTCTGTTATGATGTTACTTATTTGTGTTTAATAAATAAATGTTCCTCGATACAATATTATATTATTAAGATTCAATTAAAAATGTAAAAAATAACGACCAAATATAATGTTACATATAACAAAATAATTATTATAAATATAACGATATGAAGACTGACTATGAATAAAGTTTTGGAAAACGAAAAAAATGTTGAATCAATTGTAAAAACCTTTGTAAATGATAAATGAAAACTGTCAATAAGATATCCCGTGCGCTGAACAAACAGCCTTTGTGCAGGATATCAGATGAACAGCAGAGAGATAATATTTATTGAGCCGTAACATCTTTAGATTGCCTTTATTTTTCTTTTGGTGTAAAGCTGTGATGTATTAGACGTCGCGTATGGCTGAGAGAAAGGATAAGCTTTACTTTATCTTTTCACCTGTCCCTTTATCTTTTTCAAACGTTTTTCATTTGTAATTCGTATATAAAGGATGGTGTTTTTTTCCTTTATTAGTTATTTATTAGTATAATCCGTAGATTGTCTGAAAATGCTCCAAGTATAATATGAAAATTAACGTACTACAAATAAGTGAAAAAATCGTACCTACTAGGTACGTCATTTATATCGCTTCGGTTAAATTCATAAAAATGTCAGTTAGCAGTGCGTACTGGTCACATACTCTGGAGAATAGATTGCACGCTCTATGTTTTCGATTGTAGATAATAACAATAAACATAATATACGACCGGACGAAGCTACGCCACGCTGCGTGATGGGCGGCAGTGTGCAAAGCGCCTTAGCATTATTAATCTGTGGCCTTAGCGCTTTTTTACTCGCCTACGGTTACGGCACGGTCACGGCGCCATGTAAAGTAGTAATGTGTGAGCTGTTAAGACAGCTTACTATCGATGAAGCTGCACTGACCTTCATTCTCAGCATAGATTCTATCTAAAAAAAAAAAAGAAAAAAAACAGCTTTCATAAGAAACGGTTTGACTCATACATTACAACTTTACACGGCGCGGTGACCGTGCCGTAACCGTGCCCTCTGCGATAGTAGAACTGTGTGGGTTTTATGTATAAGCTCACGAGTCCAGTAATTTGCACGATCACACAGCTGACGCCACAGGAGCGGGTGAAAACCGCTTCGTAAGTTTTTAGCTTAAACTTCTAAAAAGAAATATGAATATAATTATATTTTGGTGCATACCAAAAAACAGACCTAATTTAAGTGTATTTCTTACTAAGTAACTACGTTAGTGGCGACTTGACTACAAGCGGTGGAGAAAGGCATAATATGCAAAATCAAAACTTTTACATTCCTCAAACAAAAAAAATCATACTACTCATGATGGCACAAATCAGACTGACCTTTTTTTTCCGAAATCTTTAAACCAAGCAATCGGCGGGTGAATTGTTCTGATGAACAGTTTATCACAGTGAAATGAAATGAAATGAAAAAGTTATTATTCAAAATAGAATTATAGAAATTACTTTTTGAACGTCAACAATTAAATCTACCACCATTTAATTATTTTACAATCCTACGTTTCAGAAATGTTACAGCAACCATGGATAAAGGTAATAACACCGTAATAATAGATACGACAGATACAAATGTCAAAATTGAACATATATTATCAGATGAGCTAGTCACTTTTTGCCGGTATGGTGTAAGCGAGAGGTACCTCCCTGGTGTACGGGCCCACTTCTGATGCAACACAATCACAATGCACCACTACATTAACTGTTAATATTTGTCTTGCTATTGTCTTATACATAATCCACCTGAAACCGCACAGGGTAATAAAAGACAAGCGGAAACTATTTAAAATGCATTCACTTCGCTACACCAAATGCCTAAGATTGCAGAGAAACGAAGCTTAAATACTCACAGAGATTTAAAGTAAGACGGAAGAAACTGTGGAACGCAGTGAGAGCCTGCTTGTAGCGGCTCGCTGGCATAATATTAATTTTCAACGTGTCGGGAAATTTAAACTTTGTATGTGCTGGTATTGCTCTGAGACTCAGACACTTTAGAGTTATCATTACTTTATTTAATCTAATTTGAATAAATCATCATCATCTTCAATAGCAGCCAGAAGGCTTACACTGCCAGATATCATCTCTACCCGAGAGTGCCTCAAGTCCTGGATACTACCTGCTTCCATCCAGCAGCTCCATGTCCATGTACAATGTACATAGCTGTACGAGTTATGATCAAATCAAAAGAATATTCTTAAACTTTTTAATATAAAAACATAATAATGCTTTTCAAGTAAAAGTGATGTTTGACAGCAGCAGTGGGATAAACTAAAAGTTATGACAGCTCATGCATACAAATGGTCGGCCAAACTGGGAACAGTAACGGGCGAGCAACTTGTGAAAAACTTTAATTTTGCTGTGACAGCACGAAACAACTCACCTGCTCTCTTATAATTAATAATTCACTTCCAACCACCACGGTTGCCTTATATTTTTATTTATCTTATAATGCAGATCGTCTAATGAAACTACAACTATATACTTCAGCATTTATTAAATAAGTAAAAACGAGTTGTGTAAATTATAAAATGACATACATTTTCTAATCATTGTGATGACATAGAATAATTTTTTTGTTGTAGTAACAATAATTATTATACTATAGTATACATAATTCAAAATCAACGCCTTCAGCGTTTAGATATTACAAGCATTCAACTAATTGCTTTGACAATAAATGTAAGATACTCAATCTTGGTAATTCCTAGTCGATTAAACAAAAAAAAAATTTTGCGCACCCTCGGCCATACCTCAGCACCCGGACCTGACAAAGGGTACTTAGGAACCGAAATTGTAGATGGCGATATTGGTGGAATAAACTTTGAAGTATGAAAATAAAATTAAATCTTAGCCAGAGGTAGTGCCACGCGGCATGTTTACAGGTTTTATTTTATGGTATAGGAGGGCAAACGAGCAGCCGGAGCCATTTTCATGACAACCGACGCCCACAAACATCCGCACAGAGGCTATATTGCTCTGCTGACTGCTCGTTCATCCCACTATACCATAAAAAAGAAACTTTGACCTATTAAATTCTTTCATATACTCCGTATCGAGTCCGGTGCAGTTTGGTTTACAATATTTGACGTCAGCTACAGCTACAATGTTGCCAAAAACTCTTCATTAAACTTTGTTTTATCTTTTTATATTTTATTATTTGTGTTTCATATTTGGTTACAATATTCAAAGAGCGCGTTTGCGGAGCCAAATAAATACGTGATTCTAAAAGGAATACAGAAGTAGCGGAAAGAACTCGAATAGACAACTTCGCAGAAACTCAAGTCGCAGTGAAACAATAACGGACATTACTTCCTCATCAGACATTTCTCGAGATTTATTTAGCTTCCTTCGGGAACAAATCAAATTTCCTTTACAAGGAAGCTCACGTCCTACTCGTCTTTCATATTTTTGGTGATAATATTTTATAGATTTACCGTCGAAAATAACCGCTTCATTTTTGCTGTGATTATATTTTCAGTTCTTTGGAAGGCATGAATAGCTGTTGGTCACGTAATTGCGATAGCCCTTGGGTCAATTTGAGATCTTTTCATCTTTTTGGAACGCATAAATTGGGATACCTCAGTTCGATCCCTGATCTATCAGACACACTTCGGTAATAGTATATCATTTAAGCTTTAATCTTATCAGGTTTACCATAATCATATCCCAAAAACCTATAAATATTGTTTTCAAGATATTTGTAGTGTAATAGACACTACAAATATCTTGATCAAGTAGCCTAAATGATAGGCAATTAAAAAATCACTAATATAATATAAAATATAGCTGCGCCCCGCGGTTTCACCCGTGTAATTTTCGTGTAAATTCGATCCCCGTGGGAAATAGAAAATCAACCCACGACATCACATACGAATATTATTTCGGGATGAAAACTATCCTATATTTTAATTCAAGTTACCCTGTATGTGTGTGCCAAATTTCAGGAAAATTGGTGGCCATGGAGGTGGGAGGAGAATGGAGGGCAGTGCATCTGTATAGTCTCTATGCGGATGTTTGTGGGCGTCGGTAGTCAAGAAAATGGCTACGGCTGCTCGTTTGCCGTCGTATATCATAAAAAAAATGATTCGGCAGTTTTTGCGTGAAGGCATGACAAACAAACATACAAACTTTCACATTTATAATATTAGTAGGATTAAACCGAAGAGCAAATATGGACTTTTAGTGTGAATAAACAGAATAAAAAAGCTAGCAGAAAATGAATCCTTGAGGGATGACACCTACCTACTGCACTCCCCCCCTCCCCACCTAGTTAGGTCACGAACGAACCGGTGCTCGCGTCTATGAATTTAATTGAATCATTGAGAGCTAGTGAAGATTGTCGTCTAAAGCCTTACATTGTACAAAAATGCGCTTTAAAAATGGAATCCTTGCAAAAATCTCACTGATTATTCCATGTTCGCATCTCTATTCTGTTATTAAAATGAAAATATTATCCTGTTAGAAGTGTCGCTCGGGATTTGCAAATGGCTGAATCGTTCACTGTCTGGATAAAGCTGTATTGTGTTTATTTAATTAAATGAGTTCTATTACTAGCTGTTATTACAGTAAAAATTATAACTGGTATGTTATATACGATATAGTGTATTACAATCTTAGACTTTACATAGTGTAAGAGGAAGTGTCATTATTGCATTGCTTCTCTATCGGATCGTACCTATGAAATACTGAACCGTCCAGATTGAGATGCATAAAAGTATATGCACAATATATTTTAGGAGACTGAAAATACGTGTCCAGGTTTTTAAGTTTAACATCAGGGCATAGCCAGCTGTGCCCCATGGCTTAAGAAATATATCTCATGGAAACCATTCATTTTTTAGGAATAAAACATATTTTTATATTTGACCACATTGAGATTTCTTTTTAATTGTGCCTGATTTCTACTATATCTGTTCAACAGATTTTGCGTGAAAAATAGTAGGAAGTATCAATCAATGGTAATGTAAGTAAGTAAATAAATATCTTATTGGAAATACATTAGTTGATTAAAGAACATTCATAATATTTTATTTTGTGAGGCGAGTTTGTTTGAGGAATATATCGAATAAAACGTGCGCAATACGTAGACCCGTAACTGTAATCTGATTATCTGAATTATTTGATTTTATATCTGACAAGTTTCTGCCCGCAGCTTCGCCTGCGTGCATTTCGAACTTTAAAAATGGAAGTTTCCAACTCTTCCGAATGAAAAATTCACAGCTCCCCCTCGTTGGTGATGGCGTGATTAATGTAGCCTATATGTTGACCCGACCTGTTAGTAATATTCATGCAATATTTAAAGTAAATCCATGCAGCACTTTTACTTTAGCCAGACATACATACAAACAGACAAATATTCTAAAAACTACAATTTTTGGCTACGATATTGATTGTAGATCACGCTCCTAATATTCTTTTAATAAAATATTCAATGTACAGTTTTGACTTTTCTACGATTCCTACTTTATCCCACGGAATAAAAATCTAAGTCTATCTGTAGGTACAACAAATTTTATCAAAATACGTTCAGTAGTTTCGGCGTGATTGATGAACACACAATCAAACATCCGAACAAAGAAACTTTTTCATTTGTAATATTAGCGTGACTGAGCAAAAATATATTTATTGTCGCTTGTAGACGAGAATGTTAGTGTTCACATTATTGTTTACCTACGTAAAAATTTCCTCACCGATATCCACGATGCGCCGAGAGTTTAATAACCGCCCGTTGGCGTTTAATAGCTGCGGTACACAACGTACGGTGTTAGATAGTAATTAATTATTTATTATTGTACATCGATAGCCTGTATTAGGATCTGAGATAAGTATATACATAGATAAAAATCTGATAGTAATTAATTATTTATAATGACCTAGGCGGGATTCGAACCCGAGACTCCTGGCGCCACACACTCCGCTTATCCGAGCCCTGTACCACTGCGCCAGAGCGGTCGTCAATGAAGCACATAGGTGTATCAGAACCTCATAATTTGTTATAAAGATCTTGATTATTTAGAATTGCATGGATCTTTTATCTGCTTCTGTTCCTTATTATTTATTTCTCATTCCTGTTACTTATTTTTGACTGTGTGAAGACCATTCTAGATGGTAAACATTACCGAAACGCCAGTGATATAAATTTATCAATAAATCAATTCTATACTTAGTTTCTTAATTATATAAATTTCTCCAATAGAGGAACATGTAAAGCATTTATTCATTGTAATCCTTCTATACATTGAAGCACCAAAAATATGTTGTAACAAGATTACAACAACATATTTTTGGCGCGTCCATATCCTGTTCACAGTCCAGCGCGCTTGTTTTATGTCGATACAGTTCCGTACACAAATACATTAACGCGGCCTCCTGCAAAAGTCGTATTAATTTTATTATTTAGTATCTTTGCCTCACGATTTCACATAAAATGTAAAGCGCTAAAGGATAGAGAGTGACATAAAGTATTACTATATTATTCCTATTTTTGTGCCAGTGTCAAATGTAGGTATCCTAATCTGTTCAGTAATTTTTGCGTGGAACACTAACAAACTTTCGCCTACCAAGGGACCCGGTCTCTCTGCATACTTGAATGCAGACGAATGGCAGTCTATGATGATACTGAAATTTTCAAAATTAATACAATAATCGTATTCTTCTGTTAAGACCCTCCGATCTCCTGTTGAAATTCAGTATATTCTAGTAAATATAATTATACGAAATATCTTTAATTATGTTTACTTATTTTGTACCTTCCAGTACACGGTAGGTAGAAACATGTTACTTGTGTAAAGTAACATGTAAAGGCTCCACTACACTACTCGTGAAGTTGACCAAAGCTAGGCGAACACGAGAGTATGGAGAGGCATTTCGTCTTACTTCGTCCAACTTCACCTCGCCCCGGGCGACTTCCATTTGTTGTCGGGTTTTGCGCCTGAGTCAAAGGACTCAAAGATTCGCCACAAAATTTTCCGAGTGTGTGGGCAAGAATTTATACTTCAGATTACTTCAGGGAGCTATTCGACGAAGTATCGAAGCGAGTAGTGCAGTGGATGCTTAACATGTGAAGCTCCTGAGAGCTGTAACACAAGGTCAGCTGCAGCTGGCTGCGAGCCAACTGCCATCCGCTTGGACTGCGCTGTGGTTTAATTACCGTCACAACTGACTGCTCCCGCCGCACAAGTTCTGCAGCGTACAATACTTATGTGGTTCAACTAATTGTTCGCTAACTCCCGACACTCTCAGTCCCGCTCTGTACCAATTCCGGTGAGGTTTAAATTAAACGTCGATATTGTTAATGATCTGTTATCATTTATTACGTGTTGACTATAGTGTGCGTTGACTTTTGTACTTTTCAAATAGTTTTTCTTCCTTAATTTTTAAGTCAATATTATCAGTGTCATCAGTTCCTTTCCAGATTCCTAGTCCAAAAACCACTTTACTTTTGTAACACTATGAGGATCACCATTGGCGTCGGTGGACGTAAAAAATCCTCCTGTTCGTTCAGCCAGTAACACTTTAGTAAAAATGGAACCAAATCAATAAACTAGATTATAACATCATCTGCTGAGTCAATCGGCTCTCTGCTCAGTGTGACTGTTGCTGGGAACACAGTATATTACAGTTCCGCAGTTGTATATTAAACCTCCGCGGCTATAGATAATGTCTGACCTCCTCCGAACTTCTACTTAGTCCACAATTAATCAATTCCTCTTGTTGGGGTTCCGCACGCAAATACATTACATAAACTATTTTAGCTGCAGCGGAATCAAAATATTCGTAAGTCGTTTAAATGGATAGTGTCTTGGTTGTGAAATGAATAAATAAGCCAAAGACCTGTTGTAGAAGTCTCGCCGTCTTTTATACGCTTATGACATTTTCTTTACCACCTTTAGCTTACCCAGTGTCGATAAAGTGCATTAAATTGAATAATGTGCTTATGACATATAATAAAATAAAATTATTGGACAACCCACTCATATATTCTCCCTAATATAAATAGCCTACGGAACCATCTCAACATCTGAAGTTCTTTCCTGTACATGTTCTGGTTATATTTAAGAGATTAGGGTCGGCGCCACATAATTTATTCGTTCACTTGTTAATACAACAAAAGCGACTGTACCACCAACTTCCCACTCCCGCCCACACACAATTTGTTTTTCGTGTTTCAACAACACTGAAAGCTTAGTCCTTTTCGTTGTTTCATAAACAACAAAAGTAAAATATAAAAATTTCAAGTAAAATATAAAAATACCAATTTGTTTTTTAGAGTAAAGAACTCTAAGTATTACTTGTAATAATCTGTTTTTTAGCAATCATGTTCGCTGGTGTGGTGACAGAACAATTTTCTTACTACTACTTTTACTTTTTTTTTTATTTTTACGTATAAAATAAAATCAATATCAAAAGGAACTCTTTTTTATTGCATAATATAATATTTTTATTGTATTTTTACTATTTTTCATTTGACGTTAATACATGTTACCTAGCAATGCGATGCATTCTTAAAAAATACTGAAAGCAAAATTTAAAACTACCTATAGGTTAAGGCGCATCGGTAGAGCACTCCGAAAATTCAACGCGTCGCTTCGACTGAATCAGTTAATGCATATTTGCACAGGATCCACTCGGCACATTTTATCTTCCGAGCGGAGTCAGTCACTCTTTGACATGCAAATGTCCTGCCCTCGTTAGATCTACTTGCAGGAGTGTGAGGCGCGGTGTAATTGTTTAGCCCCGGTTTGTTGTACTTTTACTAAAGCTAAAAAAAATATGGTTGAAACATAATTATCTATAGAGACATAGCTAAGCTAACCTTGAATATTTTTAAGTATATTTAAAATTATGTCTTAAAAAAATTAGATTTCATAAATCATTCTTACACTTTGTCAAGTATAAGGTCATAGAACTTAAAAAAGCTAAATCCTTGAGTTTTGAAATAAGGTAGATTTATAGCTAATAGCTACTATATAATATTATTTGATAATGATTAATTTAATAATTCTTCTGTTACACTTGACTTTGTTTTATAAAAGAATAAAAGAGTGAGGTAAAACCTCTACAATGTGTGCTCGGCGGCGGACTGTATTCCGTAAACAGATAATAAAAGTACATTAGTGAGATTAAATACAAACATTTCATTGCATAGAATATAACATTTTTTCGTTATAGTATTATTAATAGTACGTTATATGAAATGAATGTAGTTTCGTTTATAGCTTTTGGTCTCTTAGATTGTAGGTAATAACGTCAGAGTGGAGTAAGAGTACAATATTTTTGCACGTTCGCCATACTAGTAGTCGGATGTGTTATTCAATTTGTACCACATTACCAACTGTTAAAGCTAAGCATCCCTTGTAACCTAGGTTCCCCCCGAAGATGCTAGCACCTTGCCTTGCGTGCTTTTCTGATGCCCAAGACTATGCCGGATATAGCTACCCATACCAGACAGGCTTGGGGGGAGGAGAGGCCAGACACAGAACAACTCAGCTGGGGGTCCTCCCCTCCCATCCAGCAGATGGCGGCGTGGATTAGGACAAAAGGAAGTCGAACATAGGTCTAGGGACCACCACAACTCCTGGCTATCGGTACGTAAATGTATTCAGCTGCGTCAACAAAAAAAATGTGACCTAGGTTATTGTTGAAAAGCATCTAAAACGTTCAGTTTCGTAATTACTCTAGTAAAGAATTATGATATTGGTGCAGCATTATAGTCCAAGCGCAACCTTCCGATATCGCTCAAGCGAAAATTAATGGACATGTACATACTTCCCGTACTTACTTACTGATCTCAGGTTTGGTCTTTAACACAAAGTCAAAAGTCCAGTCTTAAGGTTTGCCAAATTGCGATGGAGGGCAGTCTTTTAGGTGTCAAATTATTGGACTGAATCCGAAGCACCGAACTGCGCTCACGTACAAAAATCGATGACGTTGGTTCCAAAGCCACGGAGCTCAAATGGAGCTGGACTGGACATGTCTGCCGCAAACCTGACGAGTATTGGACAAAAATTTCAACTTTATGGGACCAAAGAGGCGACGTGGCAGACCAAAGAGGAGATGGCGAGATGAACTCGACGCATACCTGCCTGATTGGCGTGATGAAAAAAGTGGAAAAAATAAGCGGAGGACTTTGCCCAACAATGGGACACATAATGGACTTGGTATATAATAATAATTGCAGTCCAATAGTACTAACACGAGCGGGGAGGTAGCTCTCACTCACGCGTTACCACTGCACAACGCCATACTGTCGAGTTACGCGCGGAATGTGAGTTTCATATTATATGGGAAGGCAGAAGATGACACTATGTTTGTAAAATCTTTATAGGTAGGTACATAATATTAATTAAAGATTAACAAGTTATTCAAGTTGCAACTCATGATGCACCTTGTACGACAAGAAATTACTTTAAAGTTCCTTTCTGATTCTGCTGAAATAAAGCATCAGCTTAAAAATGGCTGAAACAAAGTTTTAGTTAAGTTATATTTTGTTTACTTGATTTTTGACCTATTTATTAAATAATTGACCTATTTATTAGATGGAAATATCACAAAAACGATAAGGCTCAACTTTATCAATAAATTTTGTATATCGACATAAACATGTATTAACGGAGAACGGTACAAAGTAACATTTCAGAATTATTACTACCTCTTAACTCCAGTTCCGCCTCATTAATACTCATCTTCGTCCCGAGAGATGAGCTAGTAGCGACCTTTATGTGATTCTGTGCGCCATTAAACTATTTGGTTGATTGAATGTTATTACTTGCTAGTCACTGGAGGAAAAACATGTTTTCTTTGGAGATTTTACGAAAGGTAAAGAACGTGTTACAACTACATTTAAAATAAAGCAGGAAGGAGAACAGCAGCGAACAACCACTAAATACTACAGGTACCAACGAGCTTTTGGTGAGATATCTCTGATCTGTTTGCTAGTGGTCACCTCGAATGCTAGCAGGTACCTAGCGGGAAATGGCATAAAGTGACAGTTGTGCTGTCGCGTTTCGTGCGGTGTGTAGGCGGTAGCTGGCATGAAGATGGCTTCGATCGCTCGTTTTCCCCCTTATACTATAAAACAATATAATAGAGCACACAATTTACACACACACAATAGTTGTTTTTATTATAATATAAGGAGTCATACAAAACCGTTGCAGACTTTTAATGACACATTGACAGGCGTATTTATTATAAGAAATGTATTATTCTTCTCGTCTCATCCCCCACAGCTACCGCAAACTTCCAAACCGTGCATGATGATGTTACTGATTACAGTCGTAAATTAATTTGCAGAAGTATTTGCATTATAAAGTTTACACGATTCTTAATATTTGTCGATGTAAAGCCTCTATTTAATAAATAACTCGCGCTCGGCTGAACGCTCAGCAGGTCGGTGATGTTGAGGTCGAGTGAGCTCGAGCGCACCGGGTGCCGGGCCGCCGGCGGCCGGCTGCTGGCAGCTACAGTACAAGCTGCGGGTAGTCGCATAACAATATTAAATGCACCCATATTCAACATTATCAATTAATGCGTAATAACTTTGAATGTTTATATTCTATTCTATTATTTAGATTGCGTATTACATTTTTGATATTTGGAGAGCTTCGATAAATACTTATTTTAAGTCGCCAAAAAAATTTGGTAAGTTTTATTATCAGTGAAATGTCATATTCCTCTACACGATCTAGGAGTAGACAAGCTTCATTGTGTCCGAGGAATCTTTTATATAGGATAAATAACAGATTGTGAAAAAATGCTGTCTTTATACGTATGGACTCCGGCCCCCGCCATTACAAACACAAACTTTCACCAAAGATCACCGATTCCTAACGATGATGACCCGTGAGGCTAATGAAATTAAAAAAAAAAACAAATTTGAATAGAGACGGTGAATGGGCGTTACCGTCTGCTTGGCTCATAATTAAATCAATAACTAAGTGTAATATCTCAATACAGCAATATATTATAATGGTTATATAGTAATATGTAATGCAATTATATAGTATGTATGTATGTATCTGTATGTATGTAATGTTTTTGCAGCCGAATGGGCTGACATAAATGGAATGATACTGCATGCCTCTCAATCAAATCTGGCGTAAAGTGACAGAAGTTTTGCCACATTTAATGCGGTCGATGGCGTAATAGTACAAATAAATGGCACCGATCACTTTGATGGATAACTATTCCTTATTAAAGGTATTTCAATCACTCACATAAAACATTAAAATTTACCGTCACAACTATTAGTCTCACCCCGCAGCTGTCTGTTGTGTGAAAGTTATTAAAGTTAGTGTTGTGAGGAGGAGGCGGAGATTTATTGTGTTTCGGCGGCGGAGCTTCAGCCGCCGGAGCGCGGTGGCGTTGCGGCCTGAAATAGCTGCGTCAATATCGACAAGGTTTTATTCGGTTTCGCTGTCTGTTCCGCGCCGCTGCTCAGTCGCAGATATAAACCGATACACGCTAACGACGACGAACAAACAAACACATGTCTATAAGAAATTATGCCGATGCACAGTGATAATCGTAGATACATGCTTATAATCTATACGCTGATATCATATCATATACACATCCAAAATTTTATAAAAAAAAGGAATTTAGTTTTTGGTTCGGTGTAGTTTGGTTTTGTTGTTTGGTTGATGTAATAAAATTGTGGTTGTGAACTGCTTGTGAACATGAGAATGGTCAATGTTGGATCAGCATATTTTGAAAAGTACTTAATTTAGTTCTGTCAATGAAAAAGGGTACAAAAATTAAATAAATATCTTAATGTATTTCAGAAAAGATGACAAAGCTTTTGTATTTTCTTTGACAATAGGAACAGTTAGTTTACCTTTGTCGTATAGTCTACACTCCTTGTTTTTATATTTGGTGATAATGACGGTATTTTCAAGACGGTGTTGAAAATTATCTCAGAAAATAGCAATTTACATTTTAAGTCTTGAAAACATGTCACCGTAATGTTAAGTAAATTATTTTGTCATTACTCATGACTTCATGAGTTATAATAAATTGTAAGTATTATAATGCAAGTAGGACATCAGTACTGTATAGTTTATAATTAACGATTAAACGAACTTACCTGTGTGAAGTTCAATCGTAATATACGAGCTGCTTCATTCTTAGCGTTTCTTACAATATTATGTAAACTTAAGAATCGCTAGGAATGAAGCAGCGTAGTATAATAGGTACATTTAACGTGAATGCTTCAGAAACACGCCGCGCCACATTAACACCGCGCCAAAAGCCCGTGAACCTCCCGGCAGCTCGAGGCTCTCGCGGCGCTCACTGACCGGAGCGGATCAACACTCGGAAACACTTGTAGCCTGCGAATTAGGATTTTACCGCGGTATTTTTATGGTCTCAGGTATTACTTTCGTTAACTTACGTGTCACTATTTAGGCCACGAGTAGGCATGCACGAGCGATGGAACAAATGAGCAGAACGCGTCTAAAGCGTCTTAAGCGTTTATCGCTTCTAGGTGAATTTCATGGCCGCCTGGCGTCGTGAACACCGCCCGCAACACCCGCTGCCTTTCAGGACGCAGCTTTACTGCATCGGAGTGATGCTGCATCGTATTCAAATCGGTATTTCTTAAGATTACCCCTGACACGCAAACAAAGATGGAAACTCAAAGAATTTAACCTTCTAGCTGAATTAAATTTCACTAAAAATTAAATTCTGATATTTTTTCATTTTTTATTTCAATACATCTATTACATAATATTTACAACTGTATTACAATATTACTGCAGTAATTGTTTGTATCCTGACTTTTTAAATTTGCTATTCGTGGTCATAACTGAAATGTGTAATTCAATATATTATTTAGCTGGACTTGTGCCATTCTACATAAATCAGAGCGCAGCACCGCGGACACGGTCGGGGCGGTCCCTGGTGCGTGTTCCAGCTCTAATTGACGAGCTCACACCTGCGCGCCGGTAAAATGTATCTAAATCTAATATAACGTAAGTGGTAAGAGGTTGGTAAGAGGTAGTGCCACACTGCATGCTTGCATGCAGTCGAATTGGGCCGGCACGACCGGGGAGGTACCTCTCGCTTACACGAGACTGGCGTAAAGTGACAGCTGTGCTGTCGCGTTTCGTGCGGTGTGTAAGTAGCCGGTGGCCCATGGAGGTGGGAGGAGAAAGGAGGGCAGCGCATCTGTATAGCCTCTATGCGGGTGTTTGTGGGCGTCGGTAGTCATGAAAATGGCTCCAGCTGCTCGTTTGCCCTCCTATATCATAAAAAAAAAAAAATAACGTGTTGAATATTATTTTACTAATTTATTAATATAGTATAGTATACAGCGTGGCACGATCTCTTCCAGAATTTTAATAATTATTAAAATATTGGTTTTGCATATTAAAGTAAGCCGTGTTAGGCGACAAAAAATAAGAAAAGAGAATGCTTTTAGTAAGAGGTGGTGCCACACTACATCTCGCTTAAAAGAAACCGACTTACCTACCATTAAAAAAATCCTTAAAGCGCTCGGTTACAGATACCACCGTCGCGTCTCACGTCTGTTTACAGGAATTCTTTTTCAATCACCTCAGACAATCTGCGGCAATTCACCAAAATACAACGATACCCCGCGCCCCTCCTCTCCCCACTCCCGTGAATATTTATAGTGGAGGCCAAGAGGACGCAATGATAAATGATGAAAGAAGAGCGAATGCAAACTACCTCAAGGGTTGTCACACGTAAAAAATAGATAAGCAAATACTTATAATAGCAAATATATTTATAAAATATAAGTAACCGTGCCATTGCCACCGAAATACACATGGCTTACTTGATTCACTTAAAGTGATAGCTTTAGCAATATCAATTTAGATATAAATTCTGGTTACGTGAGTGTTTCATATCGTATCAATAATCATGTTCTTTAAAAAATATGTAAAATCACAAACATTTTCTGTATAATCTTCTTGAATATACAGAGGCTTGAGCCTTTGAGCTTAGTCTGGATCCTGGCCTGAATACTGTATCAGAGGATCGACCATCTTCACGTAAATTAAATGTGTACTTATAAAATCTGTTAATGACGACAATTTGATTGAGCCAGATTGCTCATTTCAATTTGTGTAGTTATACTATATTTTATAGTTTTTAAAACAACACAAGAGGTGGCAGCGCTATAATGCAATGGAATTTATTAGCAACGATGACGTCTGTGAGTAGTTGGTTACCCAACTGGTTGCATGGAGTTTTCTTAAATAAAAATACGCATTTTTGTTTTTTTTTAGTTGAAAGAATTGAGACACATTTATGTAACACTGTGATGTTAATTCTCTTTAGTTTTCATATAGTAGCAGTAAGAGGTAGTAGTGCAAGTAGCCGAATCGGGAAAGTATCCCGAAGTTCGTTCGTGTAAGCGAGAGGTACAGTCGTACCTCTCGCTTACACGAAACGGGTGTGAAGTGACAACTGTGCTGTCGCGATTCGTGCGGTATATAGGTAGTCGGTGGCCCACGTGGGGTAGAGGAGGAAGGAGGGCAACGCATCTGTATAAACTCTAAGCGGATGTCTATGGGTGTTGGTAATCACGAAAATGGCTCCGATTGCTCGTTTATCCCTTTATACTATAAAAAAAATATGCAATATAAAAAAATTAAAAAAAAAACAATATACTTACTAGCCGGTGACAGCCCTAGACACAGCTTAAATGAGAATTTCATTTATGGCGCGAGCGAGGCGCTACAGGAGAGCGATATAACTCCGCGCGCGAATCTCCTTGTTGTCTTTATTGTATTGTGCTCCACACTCTCCCAGAGCGGGGTGTTCTTTGCACCTTCTACTCGTACAATAAGGTCACATGATACATGATTTAAACACAATTTTAATAACCAAGATTTAAGAGCGACAACACACACGAGACTTTTAGATGCGGCGACCTGCGTCTTAGACACTTTTTAGAAGCTGAAGCTAGTCCATACTAGACGCGGAGGCCGGGGAGCGCACACTTCAACACGCCAGACGAGAATGTCAATTAATGACAACTAACGTCTAAATGTAACGTCGCGAGATCGCGCTACTGTCGCGCATCCGTCGCAGAGTCGCTAAATCCTGCGACAGCATCGATGCAGTCGCAATGTCAACGGTCGCCGCGTCTAAAAGTCGCTAGTGTGCTATGGCCCTAATGCAGTTATCGGCTCACCGTTTTTTATATATTTTTTTATACAGTATAAGGGGGCAAACGAGCAACCAAAGTCAAATGCATGACTACCGACATCCGTATAGAGACTATACTGATGCGTTGCCCCCCCTCCTCCCCGCACTTCCATAGGCCACCGGCTACTTACACACCGTATGAAACGCGAAAACATAACTGTCACTGTGTAAACGAGAGGTACCCCGGTCGTGCCGGCCCAATTCGGCTGCACGTATGCATGCAAAATGATACTATCTTACTTTATATGTGTCATGTAGCGTACGAATGGAGATAAATATACATCCTGTCTTCAGATTTTAAATATATTTATATTTTCAGTCTGTTTTACACCAGTATGTAGTTTATTGTAAACTATATCATCCTATGTTGAGCTTCAAGCTGCGCAACGTTTTACATGTTGCAAAGGACCAGATGACAAAACATTGTGAAGAACAGGATTTCAGCTCAGCAAGGGTATCACGACTCTCAGTAATGAGGATACCGACTCAAAGAGGAGGATACTTACATTTCCTAGAAATTTTTATTAAATTCTTACCTATTTTTTCTCTATATGTATTGTCTTTATATAATGCTTTACAATACACGAGTGCTTTGTGCGTATGCGATACAAACATGGATATTTACCTTACGCTTGTATTCGAAAATTTGGTATATAACATAAAATTATCAAACTACATTATAAATACACACTCACGAAAATAAGTAATATCATTTTAAAGATGAAACTAACCACGCTGATAAAATCATGATTCCCACTCGTACGTCAATAAGCGACCAATAAGCAATAAATTGCCACTAACTGGATTTGGAACATGCTCTGATGCTCGATACAAAAGAAAGAGATTGCGATGAATTGTCGCAACTCTCAGTTGACCGGCGCACTATGGAAAATGGTAGTACAACGACAGATCAAAAATGGTTTTTCTCAATGTCGCTATTGCCATATTTTTTTTCTTATTATTTATACTTTGAGGTTTAAACTAAACTATCGTGAATGAATTATATATATACTAGCTAAAATAAATTAATAGTCATGCGACAAACTTATTGTTCCTACAAAAACCCATTTAATGCCTGTTCACTTCATCACTTTCAAAGTGATTTCAATGTAAAATTTTATAGGAATAGATATAAAGTATTATATATTTCTGAAAAGCTTATCTTTTGTAGATTTTAATGCATTTATAATATTTATAAGTTTCATTTAAAATTGACATGAAAAAAATATCTAAATAAAATGCGGCCAAAAAAATTATTTTTCAAGTTCATCGAGACTTTTGACTGTTACCCACGTCTCCCCACGTCCTGTATTTGATAGTGATTTGTAGCATATTTATCCATAAAAGACATTTATAAAAATTAGCTGCTAGTTTTTGCTAATTTCGGACTTATGTGTAAAAGTGTGAGAATCGGAAAACCGCTATCTGTTGCGGTTTTATATATTTTCCTACACATATCAATGTTTGCGGTGTGTTTTGTAATTTTTTATGAATAATATATTGATAATAAAGTATTTATCATTTTGCATTCCATTTTAATTATACGTGTGATTTTTTTTATCAACTAGATGCACACCACTCTTAAATTTCAAATAATATATGAAGAGTAGATGTATTTTTTTATTTATTACGAGTTTATAGTGATTATTAAACGGACGTTTAATTGCAACTAATATAATACTTATTTTACAAATTGGGTGTTATATATAGATAGTTTTAATAGCTCGTAAAGAAAT
>LUGF01039785.1:54697-71569 GCA_001625245.1 Calycopis cecrops
TTCGATTTCCCAAAAAACAAGATTTTGTACTTATTTCCTTCTCAAAAGTTGTGATTCAATTAGTGCCAGAGACTGCCTCCGTTGTCCTTCAATGTAATTTAAATAAACTTAATTTGGAACATGTTTCAAGTCATTACCAATGTCAGTATACTGGTCAATAAAACTTAGTCTGGGTAGCCTAACACTTGGCTATACTTAAGAATATTATAGAGTATAGCAAACTTGCTATTTGTCTCTTAAAATACAACAATAGGTGACACATAATAACTTTTTGGGGCGTCAAACGAAAAATCGTGGTCCCTGTTGTCCTGACCGATTTCCACTGCGATGCAGCATTAACATGACCTTGACAAAAATTTCTTAAAATTATTTTTTTTTTGTTACAGAAATGAGAGTTCTACAGACTATAGTAGCGGTTCTAGCATTACTATGTACGGTGAATCCATACAAGATATTAGTAGTAAGTCCGATGCCTAGTGTAAGTCACAAAATACTTGGAGATGGATTAGTGCGGCATTTGGCAAACGCAGGACACGAGGTATTTCTTTATATTTATATCTCTCTTTAAATATACTTAGTCTGGCCATATATACTGTTAAAATTAAAAATAAAAAAATGTTACATTTGAATTTGGAATCTGTAATTTTAGTACTAATGTTCATTGTATTTTCTCATTTTGGCTTCAAGAGATTGTACAATATTTAGCGACATTAAAATGGAGTGGAGTGATAAAGAGAACAGAATCGCTGTGATTGCATTACAAAAGTAATACATGTTATTAGCTAATAAATATTTTTTTTCTTTGTAACAGAACTTATGGCTAGACTAATGACAGAACATAAAATTCTCGTGGCACAATGTTAGTTACCACACTCCTCCAATACAGCTCGACCGACTCTCATGAAATTTTGTGAGCATGTCGAGAATCGGCCAACATTTATTTTTCATCTCACTTTATTTTTTTATTTTTCATTTTCACGGGATCGAAACTTATGCGGGTACATAGGAAATATCTTACTTTCTGGTAAGATTACACATAATATTGCAAAAAGGAATATCCTTTACATATAGACATACTATATGTATTAAAATGCAATAAAAAAAATATTTCATAGATATTAAAAGTGGCATCTAATATGAGTTACCAATATATTTTTGAAAGTATTAAGACCCAAAACTTTGTAAAGCCTGACACAGATGGCACTATCTTTTATCTGTCGGTTTTTGGTGTCATTATTTTAGCATTTCTCGTAAACGCGTCCCATAGAGTATATCGTTAAAATAAAGAATTATGTCTCACATAACCAGTGGCGTAATCTGGTGGAGCCCCGTATAAAAATTGGTTTGGGGGCCCTTTGGGAAGATTTTATTGTTTTTCGCTTACGCACATTGGAGCCCCATATATTTGATACGGCAGATACGGCATAGCTACGCCGCTGCTCTATATGTTATTTGCAATGTGTAAATTGCTCATAAAAAATAATTACCGTTTGATTTCAGATAACATACATAACGGCGTACGTGCCTAAAAAAACGCACCAAAATGTTAAAATACTGGACGTTAGTGAGAATCAAAAAACATTTACTATATGTAAAGTATTAATTTAACATTGATTTATCTTTTTGTAAGAGTTGCGTGTTTAAAAGCCATAGTATATAGGTACTGGCTGATAGAATATATGTTTATTTTTATTTGCAGTTGATATGCTTCTTGGATTTGAAGATTTGATTGAAAAAAATATTGGCTTAAATGACATAATAACAGCTTTTCGTGGAATGCTGAAGTTACCTCGCGACACGTTGGAGAATCCGAATGTAAATGCCGTTCTTGTAGATGAAAACAAACATTTTGATTTAGTTCTTGCTGAATGGATGTTTTCTGAGATATACGCTGGGTAAGCTGACAACTATCTTATAGAAAACTAGCTGCGCCCCGCGGTTCCAGTCGCGTAAGTTTCGATCCCGTGGAAATGTCGAGATGAAGAATAGATTTTGGCCGATTCTCAGACCTAGAATCGGTCGAGCCGTTTCGGATGAGTATCGTAACTAACATTGTGTCACTAGATTTTTATATATATTCGTATAATACAAAAAGTACGACTGGTCCTTAGTGACAGCTCCTGATAATATTGATAGGAAAATTCAAATTTTAAATTCATTACTCATCAATCTCTATGACAAGCACGCGCCAATTAAACCGATACGCATAAAGCACCTTCCCGCCCCTTGGTTGTCTGATGAATTAAAGAAACTTATTAATATTAAAGATGCAGCTAAATCGAAATATAAAAAAAAGCAATACCGCCGAACACCGCGAGATATATATAAAAATTAGGAATCAGTGCAACCGAATGTGTAGAGATGCTCAACGGCGGCATATCCACAAGTCTGTTGAAAGTGGTGAACCTCGCACAGTCTGGAAGTTTCTTAAATCTCTAGGAATCGGAAAAAATGCAGTTTCTGGTGATATTTGTATAAGTGATATAGAATTATTTAATCAGCATTTTTCGTCTTCTATCACTCCTATAAATCTATTTATAAAATCTCGGACCTTAGGCAACCTATCTGCCCGACAAATTTATGACTTCCAACCATTTTCTATCATTAAATTTACTGAGAGTGAGGTAAAAAACATATTTCTTCTATATCATCTAATGCGGTGGGTGAACATGGAATTAGCCGTAAAATGATCCTTCCAATTAAAGATATTCTGGCCCCAGTACTTACTCATATTTTCAATTTTTCTACTTCTACTGGTATATTTCCGAGTACATGGAAGTCCGCTATTATTATTTTAATACCTAAATCCACTAAACCTAAATCTGTTTCTGATTACCGTCCCATATCAGTGCTACCGTTTTTGTCTAAAGTTCTAGAACGCCTATTTCATCATCAGCTTACAAATTTTGTAACGAGAAATAATTTACTTAATGATTTTCAATCAGGTTTCCGTCCTGGGCATAGTACTACTACAGCTTTAATCAAAATTACCGATGATATACGAGCCGGTATGGATAATAGGAAACTCACTTTACTTACTTTATTAGATTTCAGTAATGCGTTTAATACTGTCGATCATGAAATTCTAATAAGTATGTTGCATACTTATAATTTATCCCCTGCTGCGATTGGATGGCTCTCCAGCCATCTTGGAGGACGCCGGCAGAGAGTTAAAATTGCGGATACTCTTTCAAGCTGGTCCTTCATGACTGCAGGCGTTCCTCAGGGTGGCGTCTTATCTCCTCTTTTATTTTCTCTCTTCATTAATAACATAACTAAATCTATTTCTTCATTTTTCCATCTTTACGCTGATGACCTACAGATATATACCCAAGCTTCTCTAGAGTGCTTACCTGATGCCATTGACACGATGAATAATGACTTAACATCAATTTGTGAATGGAGCCTATGCCATGGTCTCCACATTAATCCAATAAAAAGTCAGACCATACTAATGGGTAGTGCTGGACTGGTCTCAAGGGTTGATTGGTTAAACCTTTCGCCGGTGATTGTTAATGGTAGTATTGTTCCCTACAGTAAATTTGTTAAAAATCTCGGCGTATACTTCGATGAAAACTTGTCATGGGTACACCAGATTAAAGAGGTAAGTAGAAGGGTATTTTCTGCGTGGCACTGTATAAAGCGGCTGTGTAATTTGCTTCCTATTCCGACTAAAATATCAATTGCTGAAACTATCCTCTTATCGGATAGATTATGCGGATAGTTGCTGTATTAATTTAACAGAAGAACAATTAAATAAATTAGAGCGACTGCAAAATCTATCCATAAGGTTCATTTATGGTGTGCGTAAATATGAACATATTTCAGAATACCTATCACGTCTCGAATGGCTACCTATTCGTTTACGCCGCAAATTTAGAACTCTTTCTCTTTTATACTCAATCCTGTATGACCCTAGAACTCCTTTATATCTAAAGGAAAAATTTGAATTTCGCAAAATTGCGAGTAAGGATTTGCTATCTGTTTCTAATCTTCTCTTAAGCATTCCTATCCACCATACTAAATTCTTCAAATCTTCTTTCACTGTTAAGGCTATTATTCTTTGGAACGCTCTGCCTACTAATATAAGACGCGCTAAAAGTTTAAATAATTTCAAAACTTTGTTAAAAAACTATTATATAAACTGCCATGTTTAATATTTCGTCTCATGTCCGTATATTATGTATGTAAAGTATGTAGTTTGTGTATCTGAATATGTATATGTATATGAATATGTATATGTCACCGTAAGATTGTAAAAACCGGAAGATTACAAAATAACTCGGAAAATTGTAAACTGTAAATTTTACAGTTTGCTCCGGGAACATTATAAACTAACGAAAAATAATGTGTTAAATTGTAAATGATTAGTACAGTTCACAATTTTCCGATAGTTTACAATCTTCCGAGTTATTTTGTAATCTTACGGTTTTTACAATCTTACGGTGACATATATATATATTTTCTATTGTATATATGTGTGTATGTGTATGTATGTGTATACAACTGTATGTATTAATGTACATATCTTATAGTATCTTAATTCTGTGTATTTGCGATACATTGCATATTATGGTTTTGCGCCACCTTACCTCAATTTAAGAGTATGTCCTTTTTTCGGTGGTTGCCTGGAAGAAATTACTGTCCAAGTAATAAGGCCGCCATTGTGTGTATTAGTTAATTACTTTTAATGTTACTTATTCTAATATTTTATTTTCTGTATTTTGTAATATGCACAATAAAGTATATTTGATTTGATTTCATTTGAAAGTATTATAAAATCATTATATTTGAAAGTAATTTCGGCATTAAATAGATTTCTATGACATTTATGAGCAATATGATATGATGATTATAAGTCAAGGAAAAGGTTACCACGCTGCATTCGAATTTGGCCGGGAGGACTTGGGAGGTGATTCTCGCTTACACGAAAGCGGCGTAAAGTGACAGCTGTGCTGTAGTGTTTCGTGCGGTGTGTAAGAAGCCGGTGGCCCGTGGAGGGAGGAAAAGGAAGGAGGGCAACGAATCTGCATAACCTCTATGCGCGATGTCATGTCATGTCGAAAATTGCTCTGACTGTTGATGCCCCTTATACTAAAAAAATCTAAGGTGTAAGACCGATTGTGCCAACCATTTATACATTTGTGACCATTTTATTTTAGGTTATCGGCTATATTCGACTGTCCACTAATTTGGTTTTCTACAATGGAACCACATTGGAGGATATTGCGCTTGATCGATGAGATGCCCAACTCTGCGTACACTTCAGATCAAGTTATGTACAGCCACCCACCGTTCACATTTGCTCAACGGCTGGGAGAATTTGTTGTTCCAATATTAGGATTATTATTTGAGCAATTGTAAGTTCTAATAAATTTTTACAATTTTGTCTTAATATACGTACAAATTTCGTTTACACAGTCGCATTTATAACGCTAGACGTATTTACCACAAACGATAATAATATTTATTCCATAATACATCAACACTTCGTGCGCTACGTTTATAATATACAAAATACATTGCGTCGCTTAAGCGACATCAATGTAATGAAAATTGTTATAGTTGCTGATACAGACCTTATTATTTACATAATTGTATAAATTAAATATAAAAAATTACTAATACTTCAAACTGCTGTAGGTACCGATTTTTACCACAACCACAACAGCTAAAATCTGTCGCAAAGAAACTGCTTTTGAATTAAAAACTGTTTATAATTCGGTTCATCAGCTTGAGAGCCACCATGTCACGGACACACATACACACACAGACAGACAACGACGTTAAACTTACCACATGCTCGCTTGATGTGTTTGAGGTTAATAACAATCTGAATTACAGCCTCATTGACGGCATAGAAGCTGAAAACTACGAGAATGTAATAGTTCCCATTCTGAAGAAGAGAGGGAAGGCGATTCCTTCGTTACAAACCGTGAGGTATAACGCGTCCATTGTTCTCGGTAATTCGCACGTGTCTTTAGGAGTGCCGTTTAGATTACCTGACAGTTACAAGGCAATTGGCGGCTATCATATTGAAGAAGAAGTAAAGCCTTTACCCCAGGTACACTTTTACTATGGCTATGAAAATGTTTTTCTGATCCTTATTAACTCTACGTTTATTATACAAGGAAATTTGAGAGTATAATTAATCTAAAAAATATAATTAAATCAATAGACTTATTGGCGATGAAAACATTTTATGAAATTACTTTATATAATCGTAGTATACATAATTTAGAAAACTGCTATCATTTAACTAATTAAGATAATATTAAAAATTAAAAAAAAATATATTTAAAAAGCTCGCTTTTAAAAAAATTAAATGGTATCAAAATGATGATAATCAATATAAATTGTTCAGTTCATCTTAGTAAAATAAGAAAAAAATAGAATTGTGTCTCATACATATCGTCGTCTGCTTTTTGCAAGTTGTAACACGCTTCTAATAGCATGTTTTAAAATATTTTTTACTCACTTTACTCCAATTTTTTTCTTAAATTCTGTGTTGCGTTCCTGAATTTTATTAATTTTTTTTCAATTCAACTTTTTAGCTTACCCATCCTCATCTTAACTTAGGTAAAATCAATAGCCGCAAAATCCTTGTGAACACAAATTAAACAAGCTTGCATACCATTGGGTTTTGATTATGAATGAGAATAATGACTTTTATGGCGATGAGCGAGGTTTTAATGTTACTCATGCAACCTTGGCAACTACCTTAAGTGATATGATTGTCTCAATTTTAGGATTTGCAGAGTTTGTTAGACAACGCTAAAGATGGTCTTATATACTTTAGCTTGGGATCAATTTTGAAAAGCAACACCTTCCCAAATGAAATTAAAACTAACCTATTAAAAACGCTTGGTGAACTAAAACAAACAGTTTTATGGAAATTCGAAGAGGATCTGCCAAATAGGCCAAAGAATGTACACATAGTACAATGGGCACCTCAAGCAAGCATTTTAGGTAAGTGAATGTTGTTCCTATATGGATTTTTTTTTCATGATATAGGAGGGCAAACGAGCAGCCGGAGACATTTTCATGACTACCGACGCCCACAAACATCCGCATAGAGGCTATGCAGATGCGCTGCCCTTCTTTCTCCTCCCACCTCTATGGGCCCTTACACACCGGCTACTTACACACCGCACGAAACGCGACAGCACAGCTGCTGTCACTGTACGCCAGTCTCGTCGTGCTCGTGCCGGCCCAATTCGACTGCATGCAAGCATGCAGTATGGCACTACCTCTTACCAAATAAAAAAAAAGTGACAAATTATTTTTTTGAGTTTTTTTTTCAATATTTTTTAAGAATTTTATTAACTTTTATATTTTACTGCATATAATTTTGGCCTCTGGTTTCGTAGATACTTTTGTAAAGATTCGTTTGTTGTTTGTTTTTGTTTCAAATACATTTTAAGAAATAATTTTCAACTTATATATAGTAACTATCGGACGCCCGCAACTTCGTTTAGGTACGCGAATTCATATTTTACCGCAGTCGGCTAAAAAACCTATAGTCTTTCTCGCTGAATGAACTAACTAATACTGAAAGATTTTTTCAAATCGGACCAGTAGTTCCAGAGAATAGCGCGTTCAAACAAACAAACTCTTCAGCTTTATATTATTAGTATAGATAATAATCCATTTTTTTTCATTCAATTCGCAGCTCATGAAAATTGCATTTTATTCATAACTCATGGTGGGTTACTTTCTACCACGGAGGCAATACATTATGGTGTTCCTATTATTGGCATACCCGCTTTTGCTGATCAATTTATGAACGTCGACAGGGCTGTTAACAAAGGATTTGCTAAACAAGTCGATTTATCATATACAATGGTTGACGAATTAAAAATTGCAATTCAAGATATACTAAATAACCAGTCGTAAGTACTATTGAATTAAATAAATTATACTTATGTTTCATGGACAATATTCTATATAATTTATGCTTCAAATCAAAATTAATTTTAAGTCTTTAATAATAAATATGAAATTTTAATAATTACTTCCAACATATCACATCACACATAGGTGTCTATCTATATAAATCTATATCTAATATATAAAATTCTTGTGTCACAGTTTTCGTTGCCATACTCCTCCGAAACGGCTTGACCGATTCTCATGAAATTTTGTGAGCATATTGAGTAGGTCTGAGAATCGGCCAACAACTATTTTTTATCCCGATATTCCCACGGGATCGTAAGTTACGCGGGTGAAACCGCGGGGCGCAGCTAGTAATCTATATAAATAGAAATAGAAATAAATAAAATATAGATGCTGTATAATTAAAAATGTAAAAATGTTAAGACAAATGGTGGTTCGCATTTTATTTAAACATGTTAAACTATCTTTTACAGCTACAGTCAGAAAGTCAAAGAGCTATCGTTGATCTACCACGACCGACCAGTTTCGCCTGGTGCAGAGTTAGTGCACTGGGTGGAGCACGTCATACGCACGCGAGGCGCGCCACATCTGCGCTCCCCCGCGCTCATGGTGCCTTGGTACCAGAAGCTGTACGTCGATCTAGTCGCACTTCTAATAACGATTATTCTAGTCATTAAACATGTAATAAAATTAGTACTCAGAAGTAGACGTAAGTTAGACATTTCTAAGAAAAATAAGTGATATAGTAGAATAATTAAACAGTGATAAAATAAGAAGCAGTTTTATTAACAAATTAATCCTTCGAAATTCACAAATAAAACGAAACTCAAACTAAAACGGAAAAGTATAACATTAAACTTATAATATGTAAGGACTGGCCGACCCGTGAAACTTCGTTTTATGGGAAAATGAAAATTGGATGCGGAGCGCAATCAGCTGTTTGAGGTCGTTGCACTCTTCGTGTGCCGTTCGCACACGAAGATTGTTGATTGATTGACAATATTTTTTCGAACCATTTTTTAAATCGATGTTTATTTTAAAAAATATAAAAATTTGACGATACAATTTAAAACACTCTCAGAAGGTGTAATTCCAGAAGTCTGGAAAACTGCCCATGTTATACCAATCTTTAAATCAGGAGATAAAAAGCTTATTAATAATTACCACCCAATTTCAATCATGAATTTGATACCGAAATTATTTGAATCTTTGATCACCGATAAACTGAAATTGTTAATCCGGCCATATTTGTCTCAAAATCAATTCGGCTTTGTAGAAAATCGAAGCATAGAAGCTAACTTATGTATCTACACCAACTACATACTAAACGCACTTAACGATATATTTCAAGTAGACAGTATTTATACTGATTATAGCAAAGCATTTGATACCGTAAATCCGTCTATACTTTTGACCAAACTCGAGGCGTTTGGCATTGTCGGAATATTGCTAGAATGGTTTAGAAGTTACCTATCGAACAGTACCCAACGAGTTAAATATAAAAACTATATATCCCATCAAATAGATGTTCTTTCTGGAGTTCCTCAAGGTTCTCACCTAGGTCCCTTATTATTTATAATTTTTATAAACGATATTACGAAAGTTTTCACTGACACACAATTTCTACTTTTCGCCGATGATCTTAAAATCTATAAACGTATAAATTCGAGAGATGATGCTGTACTTTTGCAAAATGTCTTAAACACCCTATATCGTTGGTGTCACGACAATGACATGATTCTAAACTCGAATAAATGTTGGCGTATCACCTTCTCGCGCTCTAAAACAATAATTGATAACGAATATTTCATTAACAACGTTCCTTTAAAACGTGTCACTGAGATCAGAGATCTGGGTGTAATCTTCGACGAAAAACTGACTTTTGACTCGCATCGAAAACAAGTAGTAAATAAAGCTATGCAACAACTTGGCTTTGTTAGAAGAACTTGTGCGGACTTTAAGTCACCTCAGGTATTGAAAACACTTTATGTTTCTCTAATTAGACCTATACTACTTTTTGCTTCAGTGGTATGGTCACCCATTTCAAAACAACATTCCAAAACAATGGAAACAGTGCAGCATAAATTTTACAGAATGATTGCGCCGAAGATGAACATACCTGACCCTTTCATAACTCATGACTACGTTGAAATTGCGAACAATCTCCATCTTCTTACCTTAGAATCATTACGCAAATCTTAGGACTTGAAATTTATATTTAAGCTTTGTAATGACAAACTAGACTGTTCGGCTTTGCTCGGCTTAACTTTAGAGTACCTTCATCGAACACTAGACATAAACCGACATTTTATATCAATTATTATGGTTCTTCTTACACTAGAAATAATCCAGTGACAAGGATGTCTGTGTTAGTTAACGAGCTAGATTATGATATTGTAGAATCAAAAGATATCGACCTTTAGAATAATTGCAGAGAAAATACTTATATCCTGTTAACATTTCTATATTAAGTTAAACTTATCCTCAGCTTCAGCTAATTATAAAACCCACTTGTTTGTGTAAATAGGATATTAGTCCGTTAAGTACAAATAAATAAATAAATAAATAAATAAAACACACTCTTGGATTGGTTTTTATGTCAGGTTTGTAAAATACTTAAATATAGCGCGATAAAAGCCATTAATATAGTTTTATTAAAATGTGCAATATTCGCCTAAACTAAGGAATCATAAGATCAGCTCGTATCAAGTATCGATTTTTTCTTTATCTGTATGTTATTATATCACTTCTTATCATATTTCAGTGTATATTTATAAAATATGAGTCATCAACCAACATATTTTTATAATTTTTTTTCCTGTGTATACTGTTATCGATGTTATCATTTCATAATCATAATAATCGAATCATCAAAATACGGTGGATATTAATTGTTGCTATGGAAGATGATTGGATTTTCAAAACCATATTTAATCTACGTGTGAAACTTCTCCCCAACATATTTAAAGCCTTGTCATGGCCTCAGAAAAAAACAATCATGGCCTCAGAAAAAACAAGCGTGAATCTATTGTGATAAGAGTATATGTTAGAAAAAGGGCCAACTAATATCACAGTAAACAAAGAAAAGTACACGTAAAGAAAAACTGTATTGCTTGGAGCAGGATCATTCACTAAACAGGTTCTGAGATTTAAATATATTGTAAGGAAATGTTTTTTTTTCTTTTTTTATCTCTCGTTCATACGATACCACCATAAAGTTACGAATAAAATTTCCCCTCCGTAGCTACTGCACAGATTCGCAGCTGAACAGAAAGTGTACAGTCCATGACATATTTTAATACTAATAAATCATTACATGACAAGCAAAATGGTTTTACAAAAGGACGCTCCACTACAGATGCTGGAGTAAGTTTACTAAGTTCTATTTTTGAGGCATGGGAGGAGTCACGGGATGCGCTAGGGGTATTTTGTGATCTTTCCAAGCCTTTGACTGTGTAGAGCTTGAAACTACCAACGCTATAGAAGGTTGGCACCGGCGAATCAATGCCAAAATATCAAAAAAGCCATCATTGTTTTTGTTTTCACAGTTAATAAAAAAAGAATCAAAAATCAGTGATACCAAACAAATAGAAGTTCTTATCATTGTGAGGAGACAAAACGTCGACCGAAGCAAATTTTTAAGGAAAAGCGAATATAAAATATATTGTCAGACTGCATCAATGAAAAAATTACAGTTATAACCAGCTGAGAATCTGTCAAGTTGCTACGGAGGGAAAATTTCTAGCTACACTTTGCAACGCTCTACTTTCTACTGTAGTTTAATGAGGTAAACGAGCAGTTAGGGGCTTTCAGTAAGAATCGACGCCCAACAAACAACACGAATGTTTTCATGGTATGCTATTTTCTCTTACAAGGGGTAAGGTACTTTGGGCCACTGAAAAGACACAGACAGCCCAATATCTGTATTTACAAGACACTGACTGCAACTCCTGACTATTCTGTAAGTCAGATCGTGCACCGTACTCCCAGTGCCCATAGCAAGGTTCCATTCCATTAAGCCTTAAAAATATTCATGAAGTACTTATAATTGAAATAGCTCGCCAATTAGGTCACCAAGCAGCGATTCTTCAAACCTAGCGTCGAGAAGAGAGATCGCCTACTCAATACTCCAGGCCGCAGAAATTATGCTAGAGCCTCATAGCGCGCGGTCTCAAACCGCCGCGGCGACGGCTACCCGTACGATCCTACAAGTTGCTCTCCAGTACTGCGGGAGCCACAAACAACTGCGCGCGCTACAGGTGTAGAACGCGTCGTGAAATGTGCTCTTTATTTTGCATATATATCCATTCTTTTCTACCAAAGTTGCGGGCCCGAAAACGCGGTAGGCGCGGATGAAAACCGCTCCGTGAGTTCTTAATTCATCTGTTTTTCAAATTCAAATTTTATTTGCAAAAAGGCGGTATGTCTAGTTGTTAAATAAAATAATATTTTGTCCAGCACAATATTTTCCATATTTTGGCACACTTAGCCTTACATTAGATGAGAAGAAAATAAATATAGAAGTTATTGGTATCCGCAGTTGTTGTAAGGTAACGTTTTTTCCAGACAAGTCCGGGGCCACGGAGGATGGAGACCAGGAGATAACTATTAAAAGAGATTAGTTGCAAAATTTGCCGCTGTCAACAACACTTTCACAATATCTCCAGTGGCGCTAGATAGATCGAATGGACTAATCAAAATTTACCCACCTGTAACAGTGGCGTCGCCTGTTACGTATATGCTTATCCAATAAAATTTATCCTTTTTTAAAATAATAGGTATTTACATGGAGGTTACACAACAGGAGGTTTATATAGTGCTGAGTTTGTTACGCTAGTCCTTCTCGTGTAGGTTTACGAGATCTAATAGTTGACGTTTAAAAGTTATTTTTATAGTAAAGCATTTTTTATAAATTATCAATCGAAGCCATATGGTGACTATTAACATCGGAATATACGTTGCATATAGCCGTTATTTTATAAGAATTCCTTATAAACTTCAACACCCTATTTCACCCCTTTAGGGGTTGAATTTCTAAGTCCTTTCTTAGCGGAGGCCTACGTCATAATATCTACCAGCAATCTGCATGCCTAATTTCAGCCCGATTCGTCCAGTGGCTTGGGCTGTGCGTTGATAGATGACTATGTCACCTTTGAGTTTTATATATTATATAGATATAGATGGAATGTCTAGCTGGAAATTTATAATATTATATTTGGATTAAATAATATATTTTTGTACTGTCTTCACGGTGCACCTTTTACTAATATAAATTACATTAAATACGGCTGGTTTTAATAACTAACCATCAGGAAAAAATGTAATTAATGTAATTTAAATTAATAAAGAGTGGTGATAGCTAAAAAGTATATTATTTAATCAAATGTCAAAAGATTTTCATTAATTTACAAGACATTTTAACACAGAGCAGGCGCTCCTGGCCACCACACTCCACGCTCGGAGGCTGATCAGACCGTATTGATCCGCGCCCGAGCCATAGTCTGTGGCCCGAGCGGCTCCGAGAGCGATTCCTCTTACCCCACGCAATTATAATAATATACATTACGCTCAATACGAATGTTTGAAAAAATGGTTCAATAGTCTTTTATTAAAATTAGGATAATTACAATATGCATTACAAATCTCTAATAATAATAAACCGCGATAGAATCCGTTATTTTTTTTTATTTTAATCACAATAAAACAATTTTTACGCATTTTATAGCGGTTTATTGAATGATTTAACGAGTCTGGCGTTTCAGAAGCTCTAAAGCTTTGTAATAAATATAAATCAGATTACGCAACCAACATGAATTGCGGCATACCACAAGGAACAGTTTCAGGTCCCTTACTATTTTTTTCATTTATTAATTACATTACATCCAATACTAATAATTATCACTTAACCTTGATTAAAATATGTAATTTATTATCTGACATACAAAATATTTACTATACATGGACATAATAAAAAATTGTACACGAAGTAAAGGAAATTGAGAAGCATTTATATTTACGAATAGTCATTAACATGTATTGTAATGGACATACTCACGTCGATAAATTAAGCAGACGTTTATGTTTTAGGAACTCGAATACTCGCAAATACAGCAAATATAAAAACTATCTGTAGATCTAAATCATGATTTCCTTTAATGAGCATACGAATATCTTTATTTGGATTTTCGACTCTGTGACAATAACCTTTCATTGCAATTAATGACAACAAATGTGTCTGTGTGTGTCAAATGCAGGGTAGTGTGTCTAAAGTGTTATTTATTGTTTTAATATACTTGATTAGCATTATTATTGAAAAATATTAGCGTCCTGCACTTTTCCTATACATAAACTATAAGTGTGCCAAATTTCATACTCCTCCGCAAGCGCAATTTTTGTAAAAAGGGATCCAAAGTTTTTACTTCACATATCAATATACTCGTATAGATAAAGAAGGTATCGTCTTTCGAACAAAACCTGCTTTTTATCCGACGCAGTTAGATAATAACAATGATTATTGTACATTCTTGAGGACAAGCCACCAGTATAAAATTTTATCAACAACATCAAAGCAGGTGCTATAGAATAAATGTAAAAAAAAATCAGATACTGAGTGAGACAGAGACTGGGTAATTTCATATCATTTGTACATGATTTCAGTTAGATGATCGAATGAAAAGCGTTTTTTCATTTTTCATTCATTTCATAGCGAGTGTTTATCAAATTCCTTTAATTATTATTGGAAAGTTAATTAGACTCGTAAGTATACGTCAAATTTAAGAAGTATAGTCCAAAAAAATGTAACTAAATCAAATTAAATTCACTTTTAATATCACGCAGATACAAGTGAAAAAATAATTCTGGCCGCATGTAAGTGCAATATTGACTGTGGACTGGGAAAGGAAGGTTCTAGAGTGGCAACCACCTGAAGACGGGGAGTTATAAGCCTCCCATCCGATGGACTGATTTGGTCAAGGGTGGCGGGGAGCCGGTGGATGCAATTCGCACCAGAAAACAAGGGTGTTAGATACCCTGCAGCCCGGTAGACTGTCGACTTGGTCAGGGTGGCGGGGAGCCGCTGGATGCAATTCAGACCAGAAAACTAGGGTGTTCGCTTACACGAGACAGGCGTAAAGTGACGTAGTAGTAAGTGTGTAAGTAGCCGGTGGCTCATGGAGGTGGGAGGATAAAGAAGGACAGCGCATCTGTTTAGCCTCTATGCAGATGTCTATGCACGTCGCGCGTCGGTAGTCATGAGAATTGCCCGACTGCTCGTTTGCCCCTCTATAGGTACCATAAAAAAATAATTGCCTCGGGACTGGATACTGGATGTGCAGGCTATACATTCGCCCCGCGAATCGTGACAGTACATGTATAGCCAATAATATCTATCTATATGTGGAGACTTTGTAATTGGCTTTCGAATCGATATGTATCTATAGCATATATATTGTTATTTAACTATTTATGTATCTTCATAGCTGTAAGTTTCTCTAATAAAAAAAAAATAGAAAAAAAGCATTAGCAAAATTCATGCGAATGTATTGCCTTGCAAGTAGGCACTAAATACGTCAAAAACCGCGCGGAGCTTCACCATTACTTTTAAGGTGGAATCAAGAGAGAGACTGGAACCTTTACGGTCACGGCTGATTCTACTGCAACTCAGAAATGACCCCAATACATGGAAGCAAACGAGCAGTCGGAGTCATTTTTATAACTACCGACGCCCATAGACATCCGCACAGAGATAGCGTGGCGCTACCTCTTCCTATTTATAATATTAATGGATAGCTATAATACCCATAGTATATAAAAATATTTATTTTCATTTTATTACAGCACATAAGAACTGCGTCATATTTATAACGCACGGAGGTCGGCTCTCAACAACTGAAACAATACATTTTGGTGTTCCTATTATTGGTATACCTGTTTTCGCTGATCAATTTACGAACATAGACAGGACAGTCCATAAAGGAATCGCAAAAAAAGTGAACTTGTCATACAAGATGGCCGATGATTTAAAGATTGCTATTAGTGAAGTGTTGTCTGACTTACTTTACTATTGACATGATAATTTCTTCGCTGAGTATTAATTTACTAATTAGCGTTCCGCATTTACGTGGTCACTATATTTTCATAGCAAATACAAAATAATTAATTTTATCCCGTTATATAATGTATAATTCTCATGATGATATTTTTTTGTACTGTTTTTGCAACAACCATCTAACTACCACCAAAAATTACAGAACTTTTTCCTCTATATTAGATAGTGAAGATATTTTTTTTGTCAAAACTTAAAGATCGTAAAAATTCTTTTCTTTTTAGCAAATAAAAAAAAATATATATCCAATTTTATATCTATACTAGATACACAATTATTATTATTATTCTTACTAGATACAAAAGTTGAATTACTTACATCAAACGATTTAAAAGAATTACAATAACGTACTTAAATCAAATAAAGTAGTTAGGTAATCTAAAATAAAGAAATTAGACTACTGTGTATCACAAGGGAACATTCTTAGACCTTTATTATATCTTATATATATAAAAAAAAAATTTGCCTTTAGTTACCGAATTTTCCATAATTATGAAGATTTTACGATTGTGTTTTATGAGTGAAACACAATTATATGAAACAAATACAAATGGAATTTTAAGCACAATAATTAGTTATCAATTATAAGTACATCGCGTGCATAAAAAATTTACTAATGGTAAACGTATTTTCACAGCTACAGTCAGAAGGTCAAAGACCTATCATTGACCGAAAGAAATAAACGTGTTAGGCGTGGAGGGGCTGCGGGAGCGGCTATTGCGCATTGGGGAATAGAGCCTAATTAGACCAAAACCTATATTTAAAAATTTGTTCTACTCTATGGTAAGCTCCTCGTTTTTGAGGAGTGGACCATAAGTACATTGTAACGGTTTGACGAGTCGCTGAAATTTCCGTTGTTATTAAACCCATAG
>LUGF01039785.1:80895-96347 GCA_001625245.1 Calycopis cecrops
ACTCTAGAGCTACAGGTCTTTTATTATAGCCAGCTACACATACATAGCCAGCTATCAACGCACAGCCCAAACCACTGGACGGATCAAGCTGAAATTTGGCATCCAGGTAGATGTTACGACGTAGGCATCCGCTAAGAAAGGATTTTTAGAAATTCAACCCCTAAGGCGGTGAAATAGGATGTTAAAGTTTATATGGATTTCTTAGAAATTAAACGCGGGTGAAACCGCGGGGCACTGCTAGTATAATATGTATAGATATTTTATTTCTTGTGCATAAAGTAAAATATTAACTTAATATTAATATACGTTTATATTGTTATACATATTATTATTTCAGGCAATGGATTTCCAAGCAGTTTCTCTAGCAGTGCTATCTATTTTAGCCACTGTAAATGCCTACAAAATATTGGTGGTGAGCCCATTACCAGGTAAAAGTCACGCCATACTTGGAGATGGGTTAGTCAGGCATCTAGCGAACGCAGGACACGAGGTATGTTTAGCTCTGGCTGTATTTAGTGCTACACGCACATGCGTGCGTACATGCGTGCATGCGTAAGGAGGTGCTTTCGTGCATGTGTGTGTGTGTCCGCGTGTTAAACTATTTTAAAAATTATTATTGTTTTAGGTAACGTATATTACGACGTACGTACCGAAGAAAGCGCAAGAGAACGTAAAAATTTTAGATGTTAGCGAAAACCACGAAATATTTAAATCTGGTAAAGTTTGTTTTTTTTTATATATATATTATACAAAGGCACAAATGAGTGATCAGAGGCTTTTGTGGTCTACCGATGCGCATAGACATCGACATAATTGGCATGTTGACGCGTTGCCCGCCTTTCCTCCTCTCGTCGTATGGGGCACCGGATACTCATAAACCACGTGAAACGAAAGCATAACTGTGCTTTAGCTGCACTGCAGCATGGCACTACCTCTTCAAAATGATGATAATTGTAATGGAGTAAAGCTTCGTTACACTTTCATTATTCCCCCTCGATGGACCTCCACCTTATCGTGGTGAGGGGGCTTAACCGTGGCTTGACCCACCACGGTGAACCAAGAGGGATCCTACGAGGGGACGCTCCTAGCGGGCTTGGCCATGGGCCCGCTCTGGATGCGTCCGTGAAGGAAGGGTCGCGGGAGAAGAGGTGTCTCGGTATGTCGTTGCCGTGCACCCTACCTCCCGCGACCGAACGGGGACGCACCGCTCGATGCGTTGGCGGTGGGGCCGCAGAGGAAGAGGAGATGCGGTGTGTCGTTGCCGTCCTTCCTGTCCTCTGCGGCCGTTTAATCGTTGGCCCCTGGGAAGCGGTCTCGGGGTTGGGCCGTCACCCTGTGAATGGGGGCCTTGGAAGTAAGGCGCGCCTTTGTGTGTTTTGGCGTGCCTTGCTGTTGAAGGGGACCTCCATGCTCCACATGGAGGGGCTGCGGGAGCGGCCAGGCACCGGCGGGTTCGCGGATGAGTGCGTGAGCGTGCCCGTGTTCCCGTCGTTCAGTGCAAGGAGAAAGCACAGTGGGAGTTTAGCCAGTAAGAGTCCGGCAAAACCCAGTTTCCACCCCGGGCGGCTGGGAATCCATGAGGATTACCCACTATAAAAAAAAAAACACTTTCATTATTGAAGTTCATTGAATTCTTCAGAAACTAATATTTTTAACCCGGCTGCGTAAAGAGAGTCATGTTTTGCAAGCGCTGTATGTGTGTGGATTTCTATTCTATCTGCTACACCCTGGACAAAAAGTGTCCAGTAGTAAGCGGGTTCAACCACAGACGTGAGGTCCCGGGTTCGCATCCTGGGTCTTACCAAAAAGTGTTATTGGAATCTTTCAATTTCTAATAACAGTCCGGAGTAAGGAAGTTGGCGGTGTTACACCCCCGTGCCTCTGAGAGCCTGCATGGCCCACGGAGGTGGGAGGAGAAAGGAGGGCAGCACATCTGTATAGCCTCTATGCGGATGTTTGTGGGCGTCGGTAGTCATGAAAATGGCTCCGACTGCTCGTTTGCCCTCCTATACCATAAAAAAAAAACCTGATTTTTCTCCAGTCAAATTACCGTAATAAGAAACATAACAAAACATGTACATTAAACAGTAGGGTTTTTAGGTACTTTAAGACTGTATATTAATACATATTTTTATAATTACAGTTCTAGAAGATATGTTAAACTTCAAAAGTTTAATAAATAATGAACAAAGTCTTATCGAAATATTTTCAATGATGACCATGCTGACCGAGGTCACGAGTGCCACGTTAGAAAATCCACAAGTTAGTGCAGTACTGAAAGATGAAAATCAAAAATTTGATCTAGTAATTGCTGAATGGATGTATTCAGAAACATACGCCGGGTAAGTCGAATTTTTGAGTTCTGAAATCTAAAATTTTATGCATTTTAGCCTACATCTACATATTAATACGTGAAGCAAAAACTGTAGAAACATTTTTGCGAAAATTGCACGGACGGAGGAGTATGAAATATGGCACACATATGTTCACGTGTAAGAGAAGTGCAGAACGCTATTATATTTTAATAATAATGATTATAAAGTATTTTAATTTAATAAATAAATCTTTACACACACTACCATGCATTTGACACATTGATGTATAAGATACACGTAATATTCTGTGTCTTTTGAAAGTGTGAAAAGACTAGATAAAGTGTTTACCTCAGTTACAATGTCATTCGATCTCATGGTGCCCCCGAAAACGGCAAGATGAGTGAGATGAGTGAGCCGCAGGGGTTTAGTGGGTAAACCGGCACTATGCCGGGAGTCCCACACTCCTCGGGGTAGCTAAACACCCCGGGGGCTGGTGCATAACGCATTCCCCTGCAATAAAAAAAAACAAAATAGCTACAATGTAACATGTCATATGATATTTAATATTTAATTATAAAAAGTTTCACTTAAATCGAATATCCTTCTTCGCGGGTCCACTAGTATTTATAAATCTTATCTTTTTATAAATTTAAGAAGTTATTTAAGATATTGATTACATATAATACAAAAATAAACATTCATGACCTACGTGGTATTCGAATCCGCGAGCTCTGACGCGATATGCCCAAGCTATGTTACCACTGCTTCACCCGGTCGTCCGATATATAATAGCTAACCAATTATGTAAGCTTGTAATAATATACCTAAAACCTTAAAAATCAAACGTTAATACTTTACGGAGACGTGACATAACAACCAGAAATTACCATTTCAGGTTAGCGGCCGTTTTCGATTGTCCATTAATTTGGTTATCTACTATTGAACCGCACTGGAAGATTCTGCAACTTATCGATGAGATACCAAACCCCGCCTACACTTCGGATCCAAATCTGAACAACAGTCCACCTTTAACGTTTGCCCAAAGAATAGCAGAGCTGGGCTTGCAAATATTTGGAATTATGTTTGATCGTTTGTAAGTATTTTGTATTGAAATTTTCAAACAATTTAAACAACGAATAAAGTTTGCTTGAATCGGAAAGACCATAGCATAGTGAAAGATCACTGACAGTTGACACTAAGTTAGATCCTCTCACATGTTACGCATATCATCATAAAACGGTAAATAGTAATTAGTGCCATGCAGCTGATTTATGGTCGCCGCACACTTATCAGCTCGGAAAGGGATCGTAACCGCCTCGCCTAGACAACCAAAGTAATTTTGTGCATGGGGCCACGAAGGTTTGTGAGTTAGGATTCTTAAAACTTCATCCCCTAAGGTGTTGAATCAGTTTTCTTTTTAATTTATTAATTATGTGACTTATTTTTAAATACTATAAATAAAATAATAAGAATAAGTTTATTTTCAGATACACCGAAGGAATAGATGGCGAGACTTACAAGAAGTTACTTGTTCCGTTAATCGAGAAGAGAGGCAGGGTGGCGCCTCCGTATGAGGTTTTGAAATTTAATGCCTCCTTAGTCCTCGGTAACTCCCATGTCTCCTTGGGAGTACCTTTTAGATTACCCGACAGTTACAAAGGAATTGGCGGTTACCACATTGAAAGGGACGTCAAACCTCTACCACAGGTAATTAATAAAATATTAAAACCGTAACTTTATTTTCTGTTGTGACTAGTGACAATCAACCAGTGTCAACCATATTATATCATTAGATATTTAGTTTATGTTTATAAAATAATTGTGTGTTTTAGACCACACAACTGAACTAAAACTTAATTATTGATTTAATAAACAAATTCATTACCGTAGTTAACCGTTTCGGTGCGGATGACACGGCAGCCGTGTCATACGTTTCTTTAACGTGTGGCGTATGACACGGGAGCCGTGTCATTTTTAAATCGATTATATCTCCCTCAAATTACATTTTAAAAGGTTCAACCCTGAACATAACTTTCATAATTTTTCATGTATATTAAACCTGTATGCTTCGTTTCTGAATATTCTATTAAAAAGAAAAAAATAGCGATTGTCAACCTTTTATGAGTTGTATCAATAATAACTTTTAATTAAGCACATTAAGAAAATGTCACTATTAGATGCATGGGGGTCACTCCAGACGTCAAATACATATATAAATCAAAATGGAATGGAAGGAAAGAAAAGGCTTTTAAATATTTACATTAGATTGTTTTAAACATTATGATATATAATATGGTCAATTGGTCATTGTGTCACTTTGTAGGCCGTTTTAGGTGGCGGCTTTTTGAAAGATTTCAAAACACACAATGTAAAAATAGTGAATAGTCCAAGAGTAAGTAGGTTGGAAAAATACTGACCGATCGAGTATGAGTGTAAAATGTTTTCTTTTTTTAATTTGTACTTACATCGAGAAAAATTAATACCATTGTATGTCCGGGCAAACCTTGTTTATAAGTCCTACATATATCGTCTCCGGAGCTATTTTCACACAGTTACTATGTCAATGGAATAAGAGAGAGCTATTACAAGACACATAAAAGTTAAGAACAAATTCCGTGCAGGCATATAATGATATTTTTTAATCTCGATATATGAATGTAGGTTCTAACTTTATAAAAAAAAAAACATTTTATTCTTTTAATTGATCGGCCAGTATTTTTGCAGCCAGGTCTTACTTCACAACGTGCATAAAAAAGCTTGCTTTGTTTTAAAGCACAATGACGAGTTTATTTTAGTTTGTATTATAGTTCTCAAACAAAGTGTGGGAATACAACTTTATGGTTTCTTTTTGTGTATTAGGTTTATGAAGTCAATAACATCAGATATGAGTATTAACGAGTCTACTAAGAACATTCACAAATCAAATAATTACATCGTTTTATAAACTTGTATTGGTCTAAAAACGAATGCAAAAACTGAACCTTCAATGAACTCAAAAACATTACTAACATAAGTACCAAATAAAATAAATTTAACATAATAAAGAATAAACGTAATTTATTTTGGAAACTCTTCAATATTGTAGGTACTTATTTTATAACATGTAACTCATAAAAGGTTTGCTACACCTGAATAAAAAGTCTCTTACCTTCTATGTTTAGTAAAATACTGGTTAAATCTTTTTAAATACCACTCAAAACAACTTTACCTTTCCGTTTACACCCGTGGTTTAACTTTAACTGAATGGATTAAGTCTCTAAACCTATAAAATAACAAATGTTTAAACACATGGCGGGTGACACGGTAGCCGTGTAGTCTAATCGTATGGCGTATGACACGGCTACCGTGTCACGACGTATTTGTACGCCGCCACCGCTCAGAGTTTTAGAAAATGTTCGCCGCAGCGAAACGGCTAATGGCATAACATGTCATATGATATCTATTTTTTAAATACAAAAAGGTTTAACTTAATTCGAATTTGAATTTTGAATTAGAATGACAACTTCTATTGGCCTCGTCCGATGTGTGATTTTTGTAACGCTCTCACCAGCCTACTCGTGGGGAGCCTAGCGCGCGTATAAAAGTTTCACTAAGATCGAATTTCTACCTACGGGCTAGACTAGTATTAATTATTTCTTGGTATCTTATCGTATGTTATCATACAGTAAGATATCAAGAAACAATTAACCACTGATTTGCATCTACGTTAAAATAATAAAGCTGAAGAATTTGTGTAGTTATAGGAGCACAATTTGCGAAATTATTTTGTTGTTTGGAATGGTATAGACCATGTATTAATCCCTAACGACCAATAGGAACAGAGTACATAAGTGAAATCGCGAGAAAGTGAAGTCAATTAAATAAAAGTCGCCCCTTAAAATATAGGGATAGCTAATAATTCGGCAGATATTAGGGGCTTTCAGGACGGGGAGAGTGGGAGGTCGAAAGTAGTCTAAAGTGAGTGGACACGCTCCTAATTTTACAAAACTAGAACATAAGCATATGCCTAAGTTCAGCAATGCCCGTCCGCCGGCTGATAATGATGATGATGATGATAATGATGATGATGATGATGATGATGATGATGATGATGATGATGATGATGGTGGTGGTGGTGGTGGTGGTGGTGGTAGTGGTGGTGGTGGTGATGGTGATGATGATGACGATGATGATGATGATGATGATGATGATGATGATGCTGATCATGCTGGTGATGATGATGTTGATGATGATGATGATAAGGATGATGATGGTGATGGTGATGATGATGATGTGCGTAAAGTAGAGCATACTTTACCACTGTCCTCGATGTGCCATGTAAATTATCAAAAATCTTTATAAAAGGCGGTCGTTAGTATTAATTCACACCTGCATAATGTGATTGACAATAATAATTATAATATCTGTGGACTTTACACACCACGTTAGCCTAGTCCCGCGCTAAGTACCTTAAGGACTTGTATTACGGGTACTAGACAACGGAATAATTATGTTTAATATGTTTTATAAATTTAAGAAATTTTAAATATTTAAGATTTATAATATAGAAATACAAATAATACATATATAAACATCCATGACCAAGGCGGGATGCGAGCCCGCGACCCTTGGCGCAACATGCTCCACCTATCCGAGCCCTGTACCACTGCGCGAGCCTGGTCGTCTATACAGTAAATATATCTACAGTCCCGCTTGCCTGTTTTAGCTGCAACCACAATGACATCTAAAAATATTAAAATTCTTATATTAAAATTACTAATTATTATTGCTAAGCTAAATTTAATTACTATAAATAATATGCCTATACATATAATTTCAGGATTTGAAAAATTTATTAGACAACGCAAAAAATGGTGTTATTTACTTCAGTATGGGATCAAATTTGAAAAGCAAAACCTTGCCGGCGGAGGTTAAGTCGAGCTTATTAAAAATGTTTGGTGAACTAAAACAAACAGTTTTGTGGAAATTCGAAGAGGACCTTAGGCCAAATAGGCCAGAGAACGTGCACATAGTACAATGGGCACCACAACCAAGCATTTTAGGTAAAAATATAAAATAGAAATATTATTGCCAAAATGCGAAACCAAAATACTGACATTCGAAACAAAATCTTTCAATTAATGAAATAATAAAGTTGTTGTAGTTGGACGGCTACAGAAAGGAAGAATATATGTATTTCTGTCTTTCTTTTCACGTCAAAGATTTCTGTATTCAAAATTATTTGCTTATATTTTTATACACAAAAAAACATGCATTATAATAGATAAAAATACTTACAGCAAAGAAAAACACTTCAGCTTTCCAAACAAAACCCAAATTTGCAATAGCCAAATGAATGCAATAAGCATAATGTCAAAAAGTAATAAAATATTATACGTTCAAGCTGATTTCATAGCATCAATTTAAAGTCCCGATAGCTGAATGACTCATGTGCCAAATGAATTACGAATTTCAATTTCAAAGGTTCCTATGTTCTAAATGGTTCTAAATGGAAATTATAATATATCAATATGTGGTAGATGAGAGAGGCCATTGATGTCTTCTTTTGGTGTATTTTTAATTACGTTTTCTTTATATCAGTAGTTAGATTTTTACACATAAAACATGTTTATTTATTTTCCACTTTATTTACAGCACATAAAAACTGCATCTTGTTTATAACGCACGGAGGTCTGCTCTCAACAACTGAAACAATACATTTTGGTGTTCCTGTTATTGGCATACCGGTTTTCGCTGATCAATTTTTGAACATTGACAGGGCAGTTAAAAAAGGATTCGCTATAAAAGTAAAGTTGTCATACAAGATGGCTGATGATTTGAAAATTGCGATTAGCGAAGTATTGTCGGACTCCAGGTAAGATTATAGCTTGTTTCGGCTTTTGTATCAAGGTGTGCTTGACACCTAATTACTCCCAAATGGTCCGCTGATTTAGGCGAAATGTTTTATGTATGCTAAAATAGACTCCCGAATTGTTTGAAAATACCTAATATTTGCCTGATTGCACTGCTATCGATGTCTGTAATTATCTTGAGTTTAACTTTAATTATTGTATCTTATATAAGGTTCTTATTTAGTAAGTCGTACTATTGCTGCATTGCATCCAATGCAGGCACAACCTTCCGGTCCTATGGTCCTATGGTCCGGTCCATGACTCCATGTGCCTCTTGCTCACACAATACCTTCTTAAGGCGATAGCTATGCTGATGAGTTTCGTGCAGTGTAATGTTTCGTGCATAACCTCTGCGATTGTAGTCTGAAAAGGCTACTTCAAGTCCATTACACCAATGGTTCCTAACTAGTGGTCCGTGTACGGGCGGTAAACCGTTGGTTGCCGTGCAGAGCCGTCTATTTTTATTATACTTACGCTGTAGTCCCTGCTAATGACAATGATGTAAAAGTGGACCCTGGCCAAAAAGCGTTGGGAACCCCTGAATTACACTATAAAAAAGTTACTAAAGGTAAACGAATTTTTTCAGCTACCGACAGAAAATCAAAGAGCTTTCGCTGATCTACCACGACCGGCCAGCTTCCCCCGAGAAAGAGCTAGTGCACTGGGTGGAGCACGTCATACGCACACGAGGCGCGCCGCATCTGCGCTCCCCCGCGCTCATGGTGCCCTGGTACCAGAAGATGTACCTCGACCTAGTCGCACTTTTAGTAGTAATTATTCTAATCATTAAAAAGAGTATTAAATTAGTTATGAAACTTAGACGTAAGACAGACGGTGGTAAAAAAAATAACTGATTAAGTCTATGAGATAATAAAGATATGTGATAAAATATACGCTGTTTTTTGATAAGGATCACGTTTACGAATTACGTTTTCCTTGTACACGCTATTTTGGAATACTACCAACATAGCGTTCCATGATTTTAAAGACTTGCGTCTTACTGGATTTATTTTAAATTTAACGAAGGCACAACCGTCTGACTGTAGCCCTTGCCATACTATAGCTACTTAACCCTGCTTCTATCGTAATGTACATTGTACATAGTAGTGATGTAACGAATATTCGCATAGTTTTGCAAACTCGCATTAGTATTCTTATTCGCAAAACTTTTGCGAATGTTTTGCGAATGTGAATATCAGAAGTAAAAAACAGATTTAAAGATTAGTAGTAGTTTAATGTAATCAAAATACATTTAATCTTTATTTTTTATTGTAAGAAAAATTAAGTTAACCACGTAATCATATTATCAGCGAAACGCGTCTCTTTTGAAAGTGACTTGTTATCAAGCCATGGACAATTAACGCCAGATTTGAACGAAAACTGAATATTCGCATTCGCGAATATCGGATGCAGATATTCGTATTCGCATTCGCGAATGTCCTAAGAAGGATATTCGTTACATCACTAGAATATAGTTTATGGAGCAAACTCGAAATTGCAGCCTTATTGGTAACCACAAATATTACAAACATACACAATAATATAAACTTAGTTATGCTCCCTAGTACTGTTTATATATATTTGTGTTTCTTTTATGTTAAACTAGCTGACCCAATTACAGACCCTGTCACAATTGCAGTATTTGTGTGTTGTAATGTAACGTTCAGTTGTGGCATTGGCAAACCCGTTATCTTACCGTATTTTATTATTCTTGTTTTTCTCAACAAAATATCATATTTTAATACTTATCATATTCCCGATGCAGATAACAGTAACATCACAGCACATCATGCTTAACAGTAGCCACATTACTTACGGGCGGCACAGTCTTGCGGAGAGAGAGAACTTTTAAAATCATAAAAAATCATTGCTCTAAAATCTTTTCGACATACATAATTCCATTTTCGTTGCATACGTAGAACTTTTAATGCGTGATAAAAAATAATTGGCAAATGATTTCCCGCCAATTGTTTTTTTTTTATTACTAAGAAGGTTGCAACGTTTAAAAATATATAATATTCGAAATTCAAATAGTTCCCATTAGCTAGAAGTGCAAAACTTTTAGTGTGCCCCATGTATGAGAGCTACATTCGATTTTAATACCAAGGATGATCATAACGATGAAATAATATAATCTTCGTTTATATTTGATGAAAAGAGTGTTAATCCTAAGAAGGAGATTCTCTATCCGTGTTTAATTCATTGCGTTCAGCAATGTGAGTCCACTTGAACCGACGGCTTTATTTGTACCCCACTAGGTAAATGTGCAGTCCCTGTCCTCTGCGGCCGTTTATTGGTTGGCCCCTGGGTGCCGGTCTCGGGGTTGGTCCGTCACCCGGTGGCCTTGGAAGTAAGGCGTGTCTTTGTGTTTTCTGGCGCGCCTTGGTGGAGGGTGTTCCATGCTCCACGTGGAGGGGCTGCGGGAGCGGCTATTACGCATTAGGGAATATGATCTAATTAGACCAAAACCTATATTAAGAAATTTATATGCAATGGTAAGCCCCTTTTTTTTTGAGGAGTGGACCATAAGTACATTGTAACAGTTTGACGAGTCGCTAAAATTTCCGTTGTTATTAAACCCATAGCACTTCATAGAAACCGATCATAATTATTTTGTAATAAGGTTAAAGATTTCATCACAAGATGTTGTGATAAGGTTAAGGAAAAATTGCCAAAAATAATGATGAATCAATTCTCTAACGTCAATCTCAACTAGTCATCGATTAGTAAATTGTTTTTATAGCGGCACAGAATAAATTTACATGATTAAATATAGTGGACTAACGTATTGAATACTTATTTATTTCATGGCTTTTGCTTGTCATAGTGACTCGGGTTTATCGTAATATCATGTCGTATTAGTAATCATGTTAGTACAAAAATATATTAGATAAATGTTTATATATAAATGTGTAGATTGGGCAACTGTAGTTCGAATTCGGTCGTATTTTGTGTTAAAAATATCTAAGCCACCGATAACATTAGATAATAAATGCACGTAAAAAGATATACTTATTGATCCAATGAAATAAAGTGTGACTTAAGTTTCAATAGAAGTGAATGAGGTAAGTGATTGATTTTATTTATATCTAAAATAACTACTAAGTAACTAATATTTACTAGTTACTATTCATTTTAATATGTTGTAATATGCTCCTCTTTTACTAATGATCTCTTGCTACTTGAATTCTCCTCCGGAAAAAAATAATAAGAGGTAGTGCCACGCTGCATTGTATTCGTATTGGGCACGACCGAAGAGGTACCTCTCGCTCACTTTATGGTCGGCTACTGGGTATCCGGTGGTCCATTGGGAGTTTGTCGTTTTGTACTCCTATTCTATAAAAAATATATAACACGTGTGATCACTCAGTTGTAGGTACAAAATACAAGGAGTCTTGTTAGTACTGTTGGTAGGGGTTTTTAAAATTCCTTTTAAAGAGATTTAAAGATATACGATACATTTTATTTATCTGAAAAATTACATTTGAAAGTTCACTTAGTAATCATCATCATTTCGTATGGTTCTGCTCAGTAACCGATATTATAATACGGTGGGTGGACCATGGATGGCCATTCTAACGAGTAAATGCGTTAACGTTAAATAATCGTTTCTTTACTGGATAAATGAAGGAAACAAGTTATTAGGTTGTACTTTGTTTTATTGTACACCATACAAATCACTTTTTTTTACCTAAATTTAATCGTTTATTTATTAAACCCAAGTTTTACAAAGGTCTTCCAAATGGCCTTGCAAGAAACACGACTCTAAACAAGGCCAATATTAAACATCAGTCGTTAAACTTAAAATTAGAGGTGTAACAAAAAATATATCCGCTTTTAATAAAATAACATAATAAGCTCTACCACTTCAGCGAAACACTAAATGCTCAGTATATTTTTATCATCTATAAAAAGCTTAACGAACATTACTTGAACACCATTGTATAACTAAGAATATATTGATAGAAATTACTTAAAAATAGTAGTAATGAGTATTATATTGGCATTAAATAACTTCCCAACGCGTTTTATAATGAAATTAAAAGCTTTTTTTTTCACCCAAAATGGCCTTCTCATGGGTTCGTTCTTTGTAAGACCAAAATGTTCCCAAATCAGCCAAACTAACAATTACGACTTTTTACTATTAATTATAATAAATTAATAGAAACTACAGACTAAAATAATAATTTTATAACTAAAGAGAAATTGTTAATATGTTCATAGTTTGTAAATATTCCTCGTAATGCCCATGTACCCTAGCAAGGCCAACCGTAAAATTTTGATTGGCCTTATAGGGAACCGCTGGCTTTCTTAAGAAATATTTTACTATAAATATACTTAAATTGGGGCAAAACTATGTTTTTTTTTCTTTTAGTACCATAAACATATCCTTATACGTCAATTCACAATAAAAAATATGAGATAATATCAGGTAATTGACTAAAAATCTACGTTATGCTATGCGCGAGAATAACAATTGTAACGTTAACGAACGTAGTCTACGAAACGTAACAACGCACAGCCACAACAGGGGCGCCATCGACTTGTCGCCACGTTTGTGGACTCGACTTTGATGGATCTTAGTGCATAGTAGAAGGAATATGTCTTTACATGTCAATAACTACGATTTTTTAATAGTTGGCCTTCAAAGGAGCATGGCCTTTCATGTTGCACCCACCAGTAGACTTCGCAACCCTTTTTATTAATATTTTCAACAATTTAATAGATATAATTGGTACATTTTTTTTAAGATTTAGCAAATAATATTTAGAAACAAGCCGGTGCCTGCGACTTCGTTCGCCTAGCGTACTAATATTATAATCAAAGTGATTTGTTATTGTTTGCTTGCAGTGTGCCGAAATTCCGATTTCCCGTAGCAGTAAAAATAGTATCTATACACACCACAAAACGTTTCATTCGAATCCGTCCAGTAGTTGCGGAGATTAGCCTGGACAAATAGACAAACAGACAGACAAAAAACATTGAAAAGTGTTAATGTGTTGAAATGCTAATACTATTTTAACATCGCCCCCAATTAGTTTTTCGTAAATATATTCGATGTACAGACACACGAATTTTAATATTTTATTATAATAATGTAGATATTTTATTTCTTGTGCATTAAGTAAAATATTAATTTAATATTAATATACCTAGTACGTTTATATTGTTATGCATATTATTATTTCAGGCAATGGATTTCAAAGCAATTTGTCTAGCAGTGCTATCTATATTAGCCACTGTAAATGCCTACAAAATACTGGTGGTGAGCCCGATACCAGGCAAAAGTCACGCCATACTTGGAGATGGGTTAGTCAGGCATCTGGCGAACGCAGGACACGAGGTATGTTTTGCTCAGGCTGTATTTAGTGCTACACGCACATGCGTGCGTAAGGACGTGCTTTCGTGCATGTACCTATGTGTGAGTGTGTGTGTTGTGTTTATGTGTTAAATATTTTAAAAAGCAATTTATTGTTTTAGGTAACGTATATTACGACATACGTACCGAAGAAAGCACAAGAGAACGTCAAAATTTTAGATGTAAGCGAAAACCACGAAATATTTAAACCACGTAAGTAAAGTTTTATTTTATGCTATACAAAGGCACAAATGAGAAATCTGAGGCTTTAATGGCTACCGATGCGCATAGACATCGGCATAATTGTCATGTTGATGCGTTGTCCACCTTTCCTCTTCCCCACTTATGGGGCACCAGATACTCATAAACCACGTGAAAGCGAAAGAATAACTTTCCTTTAGCTACAATGCAGCATGGCACTACCTCTTCAAAATGTCAGGCAACTTTATGATGGTAATTATAACGGAGTATAGCTTCGTTACTTTCATCATTTAAGTTCATTGAATTCTTCAGACACTAGCATATATTTTTAACCCGACTACGTAATGAGGGTAATGTTTTTCGAGCATTATATTTGTATAGATTTCTGTGATAGTCGATAATCTTGATTATGACTGCCTCGTGGTCCAGCAGTAAGCAGGTTCAACCACAGACGTGAGGTTCCGGGCTCGAATCCTGGGTCTGACCAAAAAGTATTATCGGAATTTTTCAATTTCTCATAACAGTCCCGAGTAAGGAAGTTGGCGGTGTTACACCCCTGTGCCTTGGAGAATAAGAAACATAAACAGTAGGGTTTTTAGCGTAGACAGAGAATACACTGTCTACGGTTTTAAGGTTCTTTAAGACTGTCTATTATTGTATTCTCTGTCTACGGTTTTTATGTTCTTTAAGACTGTCTATTACATAATACATATTTTTTTTATTATTACAGTTCTAGAAAAAATTTTGAACTTCAAAAGTCTTTTAAATAATGAACAAAGTCTTATAAAAAAATTTTCAATCATGATCAAAATGACCGAGATCACGACTGCCACGTTAGAAAATCCACAAGTTAGTGCAGTACTGAAAGATGAAAATCAAAAATTTGATCTAGTAATTGCTGAATGGATGTATTCAGAAACATATGCCGGGTAAGTCGAATTTTCGAGTTCTGAAATTTAATATTAATACGTAAAGCAAAAACTTTAGAAACATTTTTACGAAAATTGCACGAACGGAGGAGTCTGAAATTTGACACGCAAAGAGAAAAGCCGAACGCTAATATATTATAATAATCTTTGATTATATACATAGTTCAGAGGGTGATTTTGCTGACTACCTGCCCGGTATTCGGCGTCAGAATCACTACGGGTATGCGACCCCGAACTGCTCTAGCTTCTACTGTCACACCCCCCCTTTCCTGTGACAGTAGTATCCTTTCCCCCTACTCCCTCCTATCACTCCTACTGGCGGATGCCTCCCGTTGAGACCGGCTGGCGATCCCGGCCAGTCCTATGACCTAATTTTACACTCTAGGTTTGCATCAGGGGCCTTGCTGATGCTTAGGGACGTTCCTTCCTCCTGCCAATTGTAGCGGTCTCCCGTTCCATTGGACCCCAGGAGGTAGGGATATGAGTGCTCCTGTGTTCGCGCTCACACTGTCGTTTTTAAACGTCTTGAGCACCAAATATCCTGCGCAAATGACTGGATGAATGACTTACGGACTCCGATTATACAAGCCCAGCGGCGATGGACAGAGGTAGAGGGGTCCGGTTGTGATGCTAGCCGGGTTTTGTCCGATGTCTGCACGCTGGCGGCTCTGGGTAGATGGTCGCTTTGCACTGCACTGAGTTAACAGTGCGATTCGGCAGCTCCTGGAGCGACGAAGCAGCCCTATTTAGGGAGGCC
>LUGF01039785.1:102548-115722 GCA_001625245.1 Calycopis cecrops
TTAATTTCACAATTTACTAGATGTACGGTGTTGTCACTAGAAAAGTAGGGTAATTTTCCAAAACTAAAGGGAAGTTTTTGTTTTAATATATAGCAGTGGAGTTTACACACTACGTTATTCTACCCCCCGTGCTAAGTACCGTAAGGACTTATGTAACAGGTACTAGACAACGGAAATATATTTTATAAATTTAAGAAGTTTTATATATTTAAGATTTTTATTACTGAAAAATACATATAATACATAGATAAACATCAATAACCAAGGCGGGATTCGAACCCGCGACCCCTGGCGCAATATATTCCGCTTATCCGAGCCCTGCACCACTGCGCCAGCCTGGTCGTCGGATATAATATTTGATAAAGCACAAATCCTCGCTAAATAACACCGATTCCATCCAAGGATGATCCGAGCCGTTTATAATGTGCAACATTCGCGTAAACTTAAGATGTCATTATAAGTATTGTTAGTATATTTTATATTATGTAACACTGACTGTAAATAAATAAAACTGATTCATAAAGTATATTTGGAGTCTTATTATCAAGTAAAAAAATTCTAATACTCATATAGCGATCTATAAAACTAAAACTACCTTCGGAAATCCTCTCATTGATAATAATAATAAACTCTCTCTCTCATTGATAAAAAAAAATAAAAAAAATCATAATTTATTTTTAATAATAATTAGCATACATTCTTTAACAAAATCTATATAGACCATATATTCATATGTATATTCCTATTTTATTGTTTGCTGTCAGTTCCTCCTGATTTAGTAACAAAATTGAGGGTAATTTTTTATACTGTTGGTATCCCTTTACACGCACACATTGACGGTTTTAAAACAATCTGTACATAACTGTCACTCACACATTGTGCGAAAAATGAGACGTTTTCTTAGCGATCTTTATTTGAAATGCTCCATCTAGACGTGTATATAATCAAAGATAATAATAATGTTTATAAAGTACTTTAATTTAATAAATAAAACTTTACACACAATACCATGCATTTGACACACGGTTTGTATTTCTCGGTCTCGCCTTAAGTTACTTCGTTACGCCACTAAATGATGAACTTAGAGAGTTGAGCAAGAGAAATAAAAGGTATCTAAAGAACTAGAATAGAAATGGGGGTTCCACAAGGGTCCATTAGGAGGCCTTATCTATATCTAATATACTTTTAAATCGACAGCATTATATCTTATGATATTGGTTGTGGAGAAACGTTGCCGATATATTATTATTTTATATATAATACTATTTTCGTAACAATGACGTATTACTATTGAATATACAGCAAACATAATTTATTTTAGTTACTTCCACAACATTATGTTTTATGGCATTCTGTTGAAACGCTACTGACTTAAATAATATTTTCGTGCTGCACGAGCGGGCTGTTCATGCAATTCACTAACTCGTCTCTAATACATCAGTAAGAGATAAATTTTAGGAAATCAGTATACTGACTACTTACTTTCAATACAATTCAGATAATGTCTTGTAATGTAATAATAATAATTAAAAAGTGTGTGTATTAGACCATACAACTGTAGTAAAACTTATTATTATATACAAATTCATTACCGTAGATACACGGCTAATTATTTATTTATTCTTTTTTATTTCATAAATAGAATGTGTTAATGATTCTGAACCAAACCTGAAAATTTGGCTGGTGACCAAAAAATAACCCTGTATATCATATGATATTTATTTTTTAAATACAAAAAAGTTTCACTTAAATCGAATTTGAATTTTTAATTTTTGATTTTGAATGACAACTTCCAATGGCCTCGCCCGATGTGTGATTTTTTGTTACGCTTTCGACAGCTCATTCCTCATGTCAAGTGCGCGTATAGAAGTTTTACTTCAATAATAATCCCACCAAAAACATTCTGTAAAAAACTATCAAAGTCTCGATGGAGCTGCTTGTTTATCTTTAAAAAGTAATTAAATCTAGACAAAGTCTAGCAAATGACCTAGTATAATTATTAGCACAGTCATTAACTAATCAAAATATTCAAGAAATAATTCCACTGTGACATTATAAATCAAATCCTCTTTAAAATTAGTACCCACAAGACATTTTGGTCATCTACTTATGCACACACGCGCACACGCGCGCACGCATGCACGCACGCACGCACACACGCACGCACATTGATTCTCAAATAGGGGCCTGAAAATGGGGCTAAATGGTTCTAATAAAGGATGGCACGGCAGTGTTTGCTTCGCACTATTACACTACGTTAGCCTAGCATCGTGCTAAGTATCGTAAGGACTTGTGTTACGGGTACTAGACGACGGAAATAAACTCAATTTTTTTTATTTTAAGAAGTTGTATTTTAAGATTTTTATTATAGAATTTACATATAATACATAAACATCCATGATCTACGCGGTATTCGAAGTCACGAGCTCTGGCGCGATATGACCGAGCTATGTTACCACGGCATCACCTGGTCAGATATATATGTAAGCTTGTAATGTTAGACCTCAAACCTTAAATATCAAACGGTAATACTTTACGGAGACGTTACATAACAACCAGAAATTACCATTTCAGGTTTGCCGCCGTTTTCGATTGTCCATTAATTTGGTTATCTACTATTGAACCACACTGGAAGATTCTGCAACTTATCGACGAGATACCAAACCCCGCCTACACTTCGGACCCAAATCTGAACAACAGTCCACCTTTAACGTTTCTCCAAAGAATAGCAGAGCTGGGTTTGCAAATATTTGGAATTATGTTTGATCGTTTGTAAGTACTTTGTATTTAAATATTTCAAACAATGTAAACAACGAATAGAGTTTGCTTGAATCGGAAAGACCTTAGTGAAAGATCACTGACAGTTGACACTAAGTTAGATCTCCTCACATGTCACGCATATCACATCATAAAGGGGTAAATATGAATTAGTGCCATGCAAAATTGCAGCTGATTTATGGTCGCTGCACCCTTATCTACTCGGAAAGGGATCGTAACCGCATCAACTCGAGTCGGTCAGTATTCTTTGTACTGCAACGTACACTAATGGGAAACTTAGCGTAACGTCTTCGCCTTTCTAGGCGAGGCGTTTACGATCCCTTTCCGAGTTGATAAGTGTGCGGCGAGCAGTCATCGCACACGAGGTAGGTCACATGTGAAAATCTAAAGTCGTTCGAAGCGACAACACGTCGAGTCGTGTGAAGTTTATAAGTAGCCAATGGATGGGAATGAGGTTGAGCCCCGTATTATATTATTATTATACTCTTTATGGTTGAGTGTTTTCTAAATTGCTCTGGTTTCTCGTTTAACTCTCTATCTATGTCACTGTGCGTGAACATGCAAAATTTACTCCAATTGTTTGTCTGTTTTAGTTATTTTTTTCTTTTCTTTTTATGTGTTTCATGTATTTTGTCTTATCTTTTGGCGGAGCATTGAATAAACTTATTTCTATTCTAGTCTATTCTAGGTATATGTACAAAATGAAAGTCTGTAAGTTCTTTAGAGAATTGTAAACTCAGCATTTGATTATGTAATAATCTTTAGCAAAGTTATAGTACATGGGGCCACGGAGGTTTGTGAGTTAGGATTCTTATAATTTCAACCTCAAATGTGACTTATTTTTAAATACGATAAATAAAATAACAGGAATAACTTTATTTTCAGATACACCGGAAGATTAGATGGCGAGACTTACAAGAAGATATTTGTTCCGTTTATCGAGAAGAGAGGCAGAGTGGCGCCCCCGTACGAGGTCTTGAAATTTAACGCCTCCTTAGTTCTCGGTAACTCCCACATCTCCTTAGGAGTACCTTTTAGATTACCTGACAGTTACAAGGGAATTGGCGGTTACCACATTGAAAGGGACGTCAAACCTCTACCACAGGTAATTAATAACATAATTATTAAAAGTGTAATTTTATTTTATGTAGTGACAATTTCAACTATATTATATCATTAGATATTAAGTATTTATTTATAAAATAAGTGTGTTCTTTAGACTACACAACTGAATTAAAACTTAATTATTAATTTAATAAACAAATTCATTACCGTAGTTAATGTCATAACATGTCATATGATATTAAAAAGGTTTAACTTAAATCGAATTTTAGTTTTGAATTAGAATGACAACTTATAATGGCCTCGCCCGATGTGTGATTTTTGTAACGCTCTCGCCAGCTTACTCCCCAAGTCAAGAGCGCATATAAAAGTTTTACTGCTAAAAGTTTCATTAACCCCCCGACGACCAATAGCAACAGAGTACACAAGTGAAATCGCGGGACGCTAGTAGTCTTATATAAATGCAATCTGTTGATTAATGATAAGTCGCTCCTTAAAATATAGAGATAGCTAAGAATTCCGCAAATAGGGGCTTTTAGGACGGGGAGAGTGGGAGGTCGAAAGTAGTCTAAAGTGAGTGGAAACGGTCCTAATTTTACAAAACTAGAACATAAGCATATGCCTAAGTCCAGCAGTGCCCGTCCGCCGGCTGATAATGATGATGATGATGATGATGATGATAATGATGATGATGGTGATGATGATGATGATGATGATGATGATGATGATGATGTGCATAAAGTAGGGAATACTTTACCACTGTCCTCGATGTGCCATGTAAATTATCAAAAATGTTTATAAAAGGCGTTAGTAGTAATATACACCTGCTTCATGTGATTGACAATATATCTATAGGTATGCAATGACACTACATTTGAAAATATTAAAATTCTTATATTAAAATTACTAATTGTTATTGCTAAGCTCAATTTAACTACTATAAAATATAATATGCCTATATAATTTCAGGATTTGAAAAATTTATTGGACAACTCAAAAGATGGTGTTATTTACTTCAGCATGGGATCAAATTTGAAAAGCAAAACCTTGCCGGCGGAGGTTAAGTCGAGCTTATTAAAAATGTTTGGTGAACTAAAACAAACAGTTTTATGGAAATTTGAAGAGGACCTGCCAAATAGGCCAAAGAATGTACACATACTACAATGGGCACCACAACCAAGCATTTTAGGTAAAAATATAAAATAGAAATATTATTGCCAAAATCCGAAAAAAAATACTGAAATTTGAAACAAAATCTTTCAATTGTAGAAATAATAAAGTTGTTGTAGTTGGACGGTTATAGAAAGGAAGAGTATATTTCTGTCTTTGATTATATACCTACACGTCAAAGATTTCAGTATTCAAAATTATTTACTTATATTTTTATATACAAAAAACATGCATTAAAGCTGTAAAGAAACATACTCCAGCTTTCCAAAAAAAACCAAATTTGCCATTACCAAATGTAATAAGCACAATGTTGAAAAAGTTAAAAAGTAATAAAATCTACTTTCAAGCTGATTTCATAACATTAATTTAAAGTCCCGATAGCCTGGCTAGTTACTCATGTGCCAAATGAATTATGAATTTAAATTTCAAAGGTTCCTATGTTCTTAATGGAAATTATATATAAGTATGTGGTAGTTGAGAGAGGACATTGATCTCTTCCTTTAGTGTATTTTTATTTAAGTTTTCTTTATATCAGTAGTTAGATTTTTACACATAAAAAATATTTATTTATTTTCCGCTTTATTTACAGCACATAAAAACTGCATCTTATTTATAACGCACGGAGGTCTACTCTCAACAACTGAAACTATACATTTCGGTGTTCCTGTTATTGGCATACCTGTTTTTGCTGATCAATTTTTGAACATAGACAGGGCAGTTAAAAAAGGATTCGCTATAAAAGTAAAGTTGTCATACAAGATGGCTGATGATTTGAAAATTGCGATTAGCGAAATTTTGTCTGACTCCAGGTAAGATTATAGCATGTTTCGGCTTTTGTATCAAGGTGTACTTGACAACTAATTACTCCCAAATGGTTCGCCGATTTAGGCGAAATGTTTTATGTGTGTTAAAATGGACTCCCGAATTGTTTGAAAATAATATTTGCCTGATTGCACTGCTATCGATGTCTCTAGTTATCTTTAGTCTAACTTTAATTGTATCTTAGATAAGGTTCTAACTTAGTAAGTCGTACTATTGCTGCATTGCATCCAATGCAGGCACAACCCTCCGTCCTACCTCTCCTTGTCTCCATGTGCTTCTTGCTCATACAATACCTTCTTAAGGCGATAGATATGCTGATGAGTTTCGTGCAGTGTAATGTTTCGTGCATAACCTCTGCGGTTGTAGTCTGAAAAGGCTACTTCAAGTCCATTACTAACTAGTGGTGGCAGGCGGTAAACCGTTGGTTGTCATGCAGAGCCGTCTATTTTTATTATACTTACGCTGTAGTCCCTGCTATTGAGAATTATGTAAAAGTGGACCCAGGCCAAAAAGCGTTGGGAACCCCTGAATTACACTATAAAAAAGTTACTAAACGTAAACGTATTTTTTCAGCTACCGACAGAAAATCAAAGAGCTTTCGCTGATCTACCACGACCGGCCAGTTTCCCCCGAGAAAGAGTTAGTGCACTGGGTGGAGCACGTCATACGCACGCGAGGCGCGCCACATCTGCGCTCCCCCGCGCTCATAGTGCCCTGGTACCAGAAGATGTACCTCGACCTAGCCGCACTTTTAGTAGCAATTATTCTAGTCATTAAAAAGAGTATTAAATTTGTTATGAAACTTAGACGTAAGACAGACAGTGGTAAAAAAAATAACTGATTAGGTCTATGGGGTAATAAAGATATGTGATAAAATATACGCCGTTTTTTGATAAGGACCACGTTTATGAATTAAGTTTTCCTTGTACACTTGGTCGCTATCTTGGGATACTACCAATATCTTAATCCATCCATCGATCCGTGATCTTAAGGACTTGTGTTTTACTTATTTATTTTAAATATAAACGAAGGTACAACCGTCAGACTGTTGCCCTTGCCATACTATCGCTACTTAACCCTGCTTCTATCGTGATGGTAGTGATGTATTCTTATTTGCAAATTTTCGCATAGTTTTGCATATTCGCATTCGTATTCGCATTCGCAAAAGTTTTGCGAATGTGAATATCAGAAGAAAAACAGATTTAAAAATTAGTAGTAGTTTAATGAAATCAAAACACATTTAGTCTTTATTTTTTATTGTAAGAAAAATTCACTTGATCATGTAATTTCGAAACAGACTTGTCATCCACCCATGGATAATTAATGCCACATTTGAAAATGTCGGATGCAGATATTCGTATTCGCACTCGCGAATGTCCAAAGAAGGATATTCGTTACATTACTAGTATATAGTTTAAGGGCAAAGTCGAAATTGCAGCCTTATTGGTAACCACAAATATTACAAACATACACAATAATATAGTCACTGTTATGCTCCCTAGTACTGCTAGTATAAATTTGTTATTGTTTCTTTTATGTTAAACTAGCTGTCCCAACAGACCCTGTCACAACTGCAGAACTTGTGACCATGGTAATGTCACGTTCAGTTATGGCATTGGCAAACCCGTTATCATACTGTATTTTATTATTATTCTTGTTTTTATCAACAAAATATCATATTTTAATACTTATCATATTTCCGATGAAGACAAATCCAAAAATACAAAAGGGGGCTCGCCGTTCTTTAATCATAACTAGTGCAAATAAGGGTGACAGCATACACGCGACTTTCAGACCCGGCGACTGACGAATCGCTTTTTAGAAGCCGACTGCAGCGACTAGACGCAGGGCGCACACTTCAAGACGACAAACGCGGCGACTTAGTTGCTAAGATATGTCAATTAATGTCAATTAACGTCTAAACGCAGTAGCGAGAGTCGCACGACTGTCGCATAACTCTACTGAGACCGGTCGCAGAGAGTCGCTAAATCATGCGACTGCATCGCGACAGTCGCAAAGTCACCGGTCGCCACGTCTAAAAGTGGGTGCTGTGCTTTATACATTTCATGCTAGAAGAAGACTAACTTTGACATAAAAAAATCCTAATACACCGTGAAATTTTAATGGTTCTTGAGCCGAAGCATATGAATTTAGAATAACTTATAGCACCAATAAAAACTGGTAAATCAGTTGTAACGTCAAATATAAAATAGTTTCAATTTTAATATTTAATTTTTATTACTTCGAGTTGATAATAGTAAGTAGTCTTTAAACTTGTATGAATGATTCTCCATAACGCGTGGTGTATCAGCTGTTACATAACTGCACCTAACTTCCGCCAGGCGGCGCCCGATGAACGTAAATTATACTAGATAGTTTGTTTTTCTTTCGTAGGTACTTTATACTATTAAACATGATTATTCTTATCATAAGAGATAATCAGATAGAGATAACAGAATTTTATGTATTTCAGGCATATTTAAAAGTCGAATCTATCTACGAAATAATTAACTTACTTACGGATTATGAATTAACTTCTCTGTTCACTTGTTCTCCGTTTAATACACGTTTTAAGCTATTGTTTTTAAATTGTTCAATGTACATATCTCTATCACTTTTTAATGTATCAAATGTTTTCACTATCGCACTGCGTAGTTTCATCACGATTCTCAAATCACAAGAAAAACTCCAGGCGCTTTAGCCCGGGTTCCTAGGACAAACCTACTTATGCCACGTCCACGTTTGAGTATTTATAATGACGACTCATTTTCACGAAATGGACACAAAGTAAATACAATCACATCACAAGAGCCGACGCACAGCGAGACTGACAGTGCCGGCGTCACTGTGACGCCGGCCGGAGCGGCGCGGGGGGGGNNNNGGCTTTCTTGGATGGTGTAATTTATGAATGAGTCTATAGTATAATAATGTAGCACCTGCGATGTATTGCCCTTACTATGAGTTCTCACGTTTTCAAACGCTAGCGATATAACTATCGACTTTAATAAAAAAAAATAGTTATTTTAATAAGTTAATATTATACATAGGTTCTGTTATTGATATAGAACTCAAAATTTTCTTTTCGAGGACGACTTTAATTTCACGCTGTATAGTCCATGAGTGAATCTACGGAAAGTCTAGAAGCGCCACGCGAATTCAGCCGCAAACCCCTCCTATTCGTAGCAGCGTGATCGTAATATAGACTATAGCCATCTAAGAGGCGGCCGGGGTTCGAGGATGGGCACCTGACCCCATGAGGCTACCAAGTCGTAGGGGTCGCTCTAATAGCCGGACCGACCCCTTTCGTGATGAAGATACAACATACATACGACGTTCCTTCAAAGGGAACCGGCCAGTCGCTGGGGTATCCTTTTGCTGATAGATCCAGGATACCCCTCGCCACAGCGGCCGAAGGCTTTCGCAGGTTTTTTAGTCAGTAGGGGCACGCTTCTTGTATCGTGTCCGATACACCCCTCCAGCTCACCCAGGGCTGGTTAGAAGGTTCATAAATGCATTTTGCCTGCGTCACAAAAAAAAATAGCCATCTTCTACAGACGGACAAACACCGAATTTATTATTATTATTATTTCAACTGTTTTTTCAATACAGACCTGTAATTCAAGAGATTACCTACTCGTACTACGCTCAACCAAACAAACAAACTTCATTTTTATAGCATCAGTGGTTATAATATCAATATTACATTTCATTATAATATTTTTACTACCTAGGTAGCATGTGATTAGCATAGATAAGGAAATCATTAATTACTAGATAAAACATAATTATTATACATAATTATTGTATATTTTTAACCACAACGCAGATAAGGGGGAAAAACAATTCATATTAGTAAAAACTACAAACATTAATCATATTAATGTTAAGTAAAAATATGCCAAGCAAGTTACGCCAGCGATAACAAAGATCGACTCGAAAAATCGTTTATATAAAATATATTCTATTAAGGTTTTATCAATTCACGTTGCTGAACAATTACTGCTTCTCCTGGTCTATTTATTTTATGACTCGAACAAGCTTTACGGCTGTTGCACAATATGCAGATGCGGTAAGATATCTGTGTCGGAGCGCATATCTGTCAATATCGCTCTCTATCCTGCTAACACCTGGCATATTCAAATATTAGTTGTCATAAAAAGCGGACTACCTTCCTGTAGAACAAAATGACAACTTTGATTAAGGCCTGACAATCGAGTAGTGACAGTTGGTCTTATAACCGAAAGTTTTATGAGAATGTTTTATTGTTCTGGACATAAAGAGATATTCATTTTGTTCTGTATGTAGGACTTTCTGTCATAATCACTCTCACTACCTGTAGTATTGGGACCCAACTTTGACCACCATTTTATTCTTTACAAAGGCACCTAGGACTTAGGAGGCTGTACTAAACTGAACGAGCACCACACACTACGCGGATAACTTATATTTTACCGTCAACTATCAGCTATAGGCACAGACATAAATTAAAGGATGGTTGTAGGTATACGCAGAAAAAATCGTACCGTATCTGCTTAGTGTGAAAGCCTTTAATAATTTAATTTGTGAGTAGATGATTTCATTCGTTATCGAGTAATATAACTAATTGTGTATAGTTTCCATAAAATATTTACTCATAGAATTAAATATTATGTATATTTATGTATAATAATATTATGGCATTGAAAGATAGTTGATGTTAAATATTGTTCATTTGTAACTTCTTAGCTTAGAATGTTTTGTTAAAATTAAATTTCTTGCTCACCTAATCACAAAACTTGTTTAATTATTTATAGTTGGCGCTTCATATACTTATTTAAGAATATAAAATAAAATACTGAAATTATAAAACAAATTTAATATAAAATTAAAATAACTTAATGTTTGAAAATAAATAATAAAACTTATTCTGTCTTCTTTTTGTCGGGTAATAAACATAATGTTAATATTTTTCTAAGTGCGTAATACACGATGATTATCAAAGCAAGTAAAACTGCAGCAAAATCTAAGTAACATTTCTTATACCACTCCATGTCTATTGCCATTGATCGAAGATGAGTGGCGCCTTCAGTCCTGATGACATGCTCCACCCAAAACACCATTTCCTTTCCAGGTGAAATTATTCTATCATGGTATATAGATGAATATTTAATTGCATTCTCTTGGTAGCTGAAAATTTAATTTGAATTCACATTACTAATAATAACAATGAGAAAGTCTGTATGTATGTTGTTACTTCACTTAGAATGTACTGAACTAATTTGGATGAAATTAAGAACATAATATTATATAGATTACTAGCTGGTGCCTTCGATTCGTTCGCGTAGCGTAGTAATATTATAATTAATCAAAGTGATTTGTTATTTTTTGCTTGCAGTGTGCCGAAATTCTTATTTTCCGTAGGAATAAGCGATTTTACCGCAGCAAAAAGTATTTTTGATGTTGACCAGGCTCAGTATGTATGTACTAAAGTTTCATTCGAATCCGTCTAGTATTTACTGAGATTTGCCCGGACAAACAGACAAACAAAAAATTAAAAAACATTGAAAATGGTTCTAATACTATTTTAACATCGCCCCCAATTAGTTTTTCGTAAATATTATATTATGTACCTACAGATAATCTGGTTTAACCAAATTTTTACGCCAAATATAATTATTATTTATTTGGAATAGATTTTATGCGAGAATACTACAGGGCACAGCTGGTAATATCTACATATAAATGACCACTATCAGTACTTACAGATAAGAGACAGATTTAAGATACTATCAGCAATATGTGACTTGAATGTGACAAATTTTACCGTTCGCAGTTGAGTCACATAAATTGAATGTGACTCAACAGCGAACGGTAAAATTTGACATTGACATAATTATAGTCACTTTTTGATAAGCTTCTCCCTTGAATATCTCTCGCGGGTGATATTTTTGCTCAGTTATTTTGTTGTATCAATATTATGGTAGGTACATGAGTTTCTTTCTTTTTGTAATACTCTTGTTAGTCATATTCAAAAAGCTTGAAAGACTTTACGGATTTTAATATATGAGATGTCGTTAGATTTGTATCAATAATGACACTGAGTAGGTACTTACTATAAAAATATATTCAGGCAAAATAGGCTTCAAAATTATCAATCCATGCCCACGTATACAGGGTTTATTTTTGGTCACCGGCCAAATTTTCAGGTTTGGTTCAGAATCAATAATACATTCGATTTATGAAATAAAAAATATTAAAAAAATAATTAGAGACAATTGGTTTGTCCCAAGTTGTAAAACATATTTCTTGGTCACCACGTGCATCACACTCGCGTCTCACGGTAGGGCGACGTCACTGACCTTGAAGTCGATACATTTCGTGTAACATTTCAAATCGATTTTTATTTAATAAAATATTACAATTAGACGATAAAATTTAAAATACACTCTTGGAATGATGTCTACTTCCTGATTTTAAAATTTGGTCGGTGACTAAAAAATAACTCTGTTTATTAAATTTGATTGATAAAATTTATTATTTATGTGTGATTAAAGTTAACAAAATATTAACATTAATCCGGCCGGCACGACTGAAGAAGAGGTACTTACCTCTCGCTTACATAAAAGCATTGTAAAGTGACCGCTGTGCTGTCGTGTTTCGTGCGCTGTGTAAGTAGCCGGTGGCCTAAGGAGGTGGGAGGAGAAAGGAGGACAACGCATCTGTACAGCCTCTATGTGGATGTCTATGGACGTCGGTAGTCTTGGAAATGGCTCCCACTGCTCGTTTGCCCCTATAAGATAAAAAAGCATGATTCCATTCTTCCGCTCTAGTTGGGACTGCCCCCACATGCGACATTGTTGTGAGAGACGTGTCACACCAATGTCCACTACATTTTAATTTTAATTTTATGACATAACATGTTTTATATTCATTTACAACATTCTATTTATATTCTAAATTATACTTATATTATATTTTATATTTATATTATACTTTCAAGTTATTATTTTAATAACTGTACATATATTTTTTTTAAATTTAAATTTAATTTAATATAATGTAGTAAGGTTACTTAAATTATTTTCGGAACCGAGAATGGTCATAAAATATTTCAATAGAAAATTTGAATGTAAAGAAGTGATCATATTTAGTTGCATTGTTGTTATTGACGATATAACAGAGGACATACCTTGAATTTGATAAAATTTCACCAATGGCTTCTTTCAATTGTGCAGGCGTGTCATGATTCAAATCTAATCGAATAGCGTAGCCCTTTGCCACGGCCCTTTCGATGTTCAGATATTGATCAGCGAAGAACGGCAATCCGATGACTGGTACCCCAAAGTGTATCACCTCCAGAATA
>LUGF01039785.1:125373-136478 GCA_001625245.1 Calycopis cecrops
GGTATCTTGACTTGAAATACACTATTGTAGAGCAAAATAACAGATTGACAATTCGGCCACATAGCATTACAGGTTACTACGACAACATTATATTTTCCAAATGACACGACAATGACAGTGAAAATCTCAGACATTTTAAATTGGCCAAATTCGCAGTCTTCTGCAGTACCTAGTTTTTTTTTTTGCTTTATGCACACTCAACATCTACCTTAAATAGTAGAGAAACCTTTAAATCATCCATAGTAGTAGTTAATTGTTTATTCAAATCTATGGTATGCAAGATTTTTTGTAGGTGACATAGATAAAAAACAAATGCCCACTTCCAGATTTTATCGAATAAACATTAGCTTGTACCATAAGTTAAGAATAATATCTAAGAATAAGAATATTATAATTGAGCTCCAAAACATTATTTTAGCTTTCAAAATGTTAAATAGGACCCTATTGATTTATGAGGCGTAGATATACAAAAGTTCTGAAATCGATAATTGACATAATTGCTCCTAATTTATCTTCAATATTTATTAAATGTATAATGTTGAGTATTTCCTTACTTAATAAAGCTTTCTGAAGTATTGCCTTTTTTAAATTCGATTGTAAAAGTGATCCTTCAAACTTTCGATCCATACCAGCTGTACTATCGGCTCTCAGTAAAGTATTTAAAAGTAATTCTAAACCAATTACATTTTCATTTTAATTCTAATAGTTTATTGAATGACAAGCAATTTGGTTTTACTCAAAATGACGCACTACTACAGATGCTAGTGTCAGTTTAATTGGTCCAAAGGGGTTAAAAAATTAGAATAGAACTCCCTGTGAGTTCTATTCTAATTTTTTAACCCCTTTGGAGATGGATTGAGGTAAATAAATAGAGATCTAACGCGGTCACAATAGAAATAGGGGTTTTACAAGAGACCATTTCTGGGCCATTTTTTTTCTATATACACGTTTATTTTTTAGTCACCGGCCAAATTATAAAATAAGGAAGTAAACATCGCTGGGGTGTTTTAAATTTTATCGTCTAATTGTATTATTATTTTTTTTAAATAAAAATCGATTTGAAATGGTCCTTAAAAAAGTCATCGATTGTTGTTCTTATATGAAATGTATCGCCTTCAAGGTCAGTGATGTTGGCCTACCGTGAATCGCGGGTGTGATGCACGTGGTGTCCAAGAAATATATTTTACAACATGGGACAAAGTTATGGTATCTAATTTTTTTTATATTTTTTATTTCATAAATAGAATGTACCTATTATTGATTCTGAACCAATCCTGAAAATTTGGCCGGTGACCAAAAAATAACCCTGTATAAATGACTTGCCATAGGTACCTAGTTAAAGAAAATCAAGAGATAGAGCTATATGGCGATGACGTACTTCTTTTATTATTAAACATAAGCTACAACCGATGACATATTGTGATGAAATAAATAGTTCCCTCACAATGATTTTTGAGACGTCTTACCGAAATGGAGTTCCAAATATTCGCTTCAACTTTTGTATTATTTTGTAAAATTATATTATTTATATTATTAGTTATAAATGCTTACCCAACTCCCAGTTCTGTAAATAGCCATTCCGCAATCACAGCATCGAATTTTTCGTTTACATTATTAATGAGGCTTTGTACAGGTTTCATTTTAAGTGTTTCACCGTATATTTGGGTCATTACAGATTTCCAAAGTGTGTAATCTTGTAAATTTAGCTCATTACTTAAAACTTTCGATACGTCGAATATTTCTGCAAGAATTAAATGTATTATACAAAATTGATAAAATCGAAAGGCATTAAATGAAACCATATTTAGTATACCATTTCCAGGCTACACAACAAAAATCAGATCAATCGGACCAATAGTTTAGCCACAGGAATTTTTAAAGTTTTTTTCTCACTTCGTACACGCTGTATCGTCAGCTTACCGCGAGGCCGCTCGACTACGAGGGACAGGGGTCATTCACCCAGTGCAAGTTTGCCACTCGCTATCGCCTTCAGTCCATATGATGTTTAAGCTATTTGAGACCTTTGAAAAAAGTATTTTCGTATCCTTCTTGTAAACTTGTTTCAATAGTTTCGGATTAACAGTAGGCACCTATAATATTCGTAGTTATTGTACCTTGTATTATCTCTTTCTACCTACTGGTTTCGTAGAAGAGACCACTACCAGCGGTAAGATCGCCATTTTTGTGCATCACTCACTAGCATTTAGTTGAGTTTTTGAATTTTGTTTTGGAAGACATATTATTTTTATTTTGTTACGTAGTTTCATTAGTGCCTCTCGCCTTCATCAACGTTGTATTGACAATATTATTCATTTAGTACACTAATGAATGTTAAGTGCAGATATTTTATAAAAATAAGAGATAGTGCCATCCATGCAGTCGGATCCGGCCGGTACAACCTGAGTGCGGAGTGGTGCCTCTGATGGAAACGCGCACACCGCACGAAACGCGACAGCACGCATGTAAGCTAGAGGTCCCCAGCCGTGCTGGCTTGATTCAGTCTCATTGCAGCATGTACACTATGCACTTCTGTACTGTGTTACAGCTGTGTTAATATTTATATAATTTTACAGGTACTTTTTCCTAGAAATGCTTGCTTGCTTCACAGTAACAATTTTGATTGATTTGATTTATACTGTTCAAATCAATTATGTATAGCAAATAAATAGACAAAGCCAGAGTAAAAGCCCTGTCACCGATAGGGGACAGTAAAAAAATAAAAACAAAATAAAAAAACGAAACCCCAAAAATGTTCTTTCATTAAAAATCATTCAATTGATGAAAAACTACATCACATGCCTTACCAGGTGATAGAAGAGGCAGGTTTTCGGAGACATCGATTTGTCGCAATCCATTTTGAGAAGTCTTAATCGGGAACGGCGTGATGAACGTGATCTGAAATAAAATTTTATAAGGTAAAGTCAACGCAGATCAGATAACAACCTGGGAGGTATCTATCGCTTACACGAGACCGGCGTAAAGTGACAGCTGTGCGTTTCGTGCGATGTGCAAGTAGCCGCTGGCCCATGGCGGTGGGAGGAGAAAGGAGGGCAGTGCATCTGTATCAAATCGATGTCTATGGACGTCGGTAGTTATGAAAATGGTTCCGACTGCTCGTTCGTCCCCCTAAACCATAAATTTTGCTGCCGCATTTCGTGATACGTGGTTTCCAGTGGCTAATATGAGGGGAGGAGGGAGGACTACGAATCTGCATGGCAAACAGTGCGGATATCTATGGGTGTTGGTAGTCATCAGCAGAATTTATTTAGGAAATTTACACTGTGTCACAATTACATAAATATAACATCATAAATATTTTAAATTTTAACTGCATTCCACCGCCATTTTTGTTTCTATTAATATTATAAATGCGAAAGTTTGTATGTCTGTTTGTTTGTTACTCCTTCACGCAAAAACCGGTAAACCGATTTTCATGAAATTTGGCACACACATAGAGGGTAACTTGGATTAACACAGCCATTGGGATGCCATGGAATAATTTTCTATTTTCCACGGGATCGAAATTTACGCGGGTCAAACCGCGGAGCGCAGCTAGTACATGTATATAAGAGATTGGTAACACACATTTAAAAAGCGTTTGTGCAACATATATTTCGCAGTAAAATCTAACATGACTGCTTAAAAACAAAGCAAAAGCTAGATTTTTTAATTCTATCGTTCCCCCAATTTTATAAAACTGTTGTCTTCGCCATCCAGGCGGATTACGTTAATTTTCGTCCCTTTGCGCTGAACGAAAATCTCATTTTCGGCTTAGGTCGGACAGAAAAAAAAAATTCTTTAGACCACACCACAGAAGTAGAACTTCATACATAAGGCATAACTGGCTATGAAAGGGAGAGAGAAAGAAGTGCGCGTGCACTGCTCTTTATTACTCAAACAGTAATACGAAACTTAACTCTCTCTCTCTTTTTCTTGTTGTCTTTTTCTTGTTGTTCTTGTCTTTACTAACTTATATATCCCTCTCAACATCCGTTCGCCTCGCCCTATCACACGCTTCGTAACATTCTCGCCACGCATTCATCAACTTACTCCCCAAGTGGAGCGCACGTAACGAAGTTTTACTTCAGTAATATGCGCACGGTGTATAGGTCAACAAAATAAAAAAAAAATCAGATCACGTGGTTGTCGGCCAAAGCGATTCTTGTTTGCTCCAAATACCCAATACCTCAGACAAAAAACAATTTTTTATTTGATCTGAGCCCATTACTTATTTGATTAAAGAAATACATTAATTTCCAGTAAAATAGGATTGTAAACTTGAGCGTGGTGGCAAATTTTGCAGATTTTATACATATAGAAGTAATATTGAAGAGCAATAAACATGTTACTTTGAATAATAACTTGCTTTATACCATTTGCATAATATAGTAATAGGTACATACATAAATAATGTACTCGTGACATTTTCTTGTTGCTACATAGGTACTATAAAATGTTATTTTATTTAATTCATTTATATATTTTTTATTTTGCAGATGCAAATTCCATTGTAGTTTATAAAATTTCATATAACAAGGCCACAAAAACGAAGAGCATCATACATGTAACATCTAGATTTCGTCGATCGTTTGAGGTTAGGAATGGACTGACTACCTTGACTGGGAATTACTCTTTTAAGGGGTTATTGTGCTGTTGGGGACCCTATAGAGATATAATGTAAGCGAGAGGTACCTCCCTGTCGTGCCGGCTCAATTCGGCTGCATGCAAGCATGCAGTGTGGCACTACCTCTTAGGCGGATCACACACGGCACGCGGTTGGCGGTGAGGCGGATCTCAAGGTACATTGGGCTCTATGAAATCCGTTGATACCTAACACACGTACATCGCCAGACCGCGCGGTCGAGCGGCGCTCTCGCCGCGACCGCCTCTTCGGGCGGCCGTCCGCGCGGAGAGGTGCCTCACACACAGGCAACCGCGTAACCGCGCGGATCAAGAATATCAATTTTAAAAAATTTTAGGTATCAACGAATTTCATAGAGCCCAATGTAACTTGAGACCCGCCTCACCGCCAACTGCGTGCCATGTGTGATCCGCCTTACTAGACTAGGTTTAAGCCATAGTTAAATATGATATACATATAAAATAAAATGTTCATGAATGACGAGGACCTTGTAATAAAATAATTATTGAATACACTTAAATTTAGACAAGATGATTGATGCGAAACAAACAATTACAAAGGTTGTATAAGGTCGTAACAATATGGTTAAACAATATTTTTTATCAAATTTTTCGTAATATTTTCGGAGAAGTACATCTGCATATATAGGTACTTAGGTATACATACTCTTAACTAATCTATACATATAATAAAACATTAAAATCCATGTGTCTGTACATTGAATATATTTACGAAAAACTAATTGGGGGCGATGTTAAAATAGTATTAGAACACTTTCAATGCTTTTTAATTTTATTATTTGTCTGTTTGTCCAGGCTAACATCCGAAACTAGTGGACGGATTCGAATGAAACTTATTGTGGTGTATAGATACTAAGCCTTGTCAACATCTAGACTACTTTTTACTGCGGGAAAATCAGTAATTATACTTTATCCGACGGATTCCAAAATTTTAAAGATTATACAATATAAAATACGCGAACGAAGTTGCGTGCACCAGCTATATAAAAAATAGCTACATAGCTAAAATATGGAACAAAACATGCGGATAACAGAGTTATTTATTTTATTTATTTGTTTAATAGTTGCTAGTATTAAGTACTTTTCTACGATCTGTCTGACAATAACAGATATAGAGGTTTTCAATGGATACTTCCTTCTAATACTATCTCTCACGACAGTGGGGTGCAATTGCACCCGCTGTCGTGAAAGCGCTCTTGCACCCCGCTGAATGGCGCCCACGGAGTGCGCGCTATCGAGTGAGAAAATACTGATGATAAAAATAACATGTTAAATTGATACAGTATTCAAATCTGTGTTGGGTATTAATTCAATAAAATAGTTTAAAAATTTATATGCATGTATTTGAAATTGGTGCCAAGACATGCGTAGGTTTTTGTTATTAAATTTTGAGGCACAAACGGTTATAATAAACCTTTAAAATGAATTTTCTAGCTGGAGTAAAGAAACGTCACTAAAAGACACACTTATAAAATAGGTTAAGGAAATATTATTTGTAAGTATGCTCTTATCCATATTCCATGGCACCGACTTCAAACATATATCGCATATGCCGCATAATAATTAACATTTACCTCATGACCGGCTTCCAATAAATGCCTCACAAAACCTTCTCCCAAGATGGAATGACTCCTAGACGGTATTGGAAACACTACTAACAATTTGTACGCATTACAAAGAAAAAACGTCGAACTCAATGCGAAAAAATACAGCAACATTTTTAAATCCGTCAGCCAAGATTGGCGTATAAAACTTTAATGATTTTCAAGCAAGACTCGTATATAAATATGATAATGAAACAGCTGTCTTATTATAAAGCAGTATAACTCGTATTCTCATAAAGGTGCAGACACACTTGAGCTTGAGATACAATAAGCCGCTTTACAGGTCATCTGTCTATATAGATCTTATGCAAATAAAGAGTTATTATTATTATTATTATTATTATTATTATATAAACACAAAGGTTACTGACTAACATAGTGACCTATCAACGCACAGCCCAAACCACAGGTCGGATCGTGCTGAAATTTGGCATGCAGGTGTAGCATCCAGTAAGGAAGGATTTTTAGAAATTCAACCTCTAAGGGGGTGAAATAGGGTGTTGAGATATGTATTTTTTAGAAATTGATTGCGGGTGAAATTGCGGGGCACAGGAAGGAGAAGGAATTTTATTTCATAGATACATTTCAGTTTATTTTGATTATATTATATACTTTACCGATGGTAATATTCCCGTTATTACAGCCATAGTCAAGGGACATCTACGTTGTTTCTCGTCGATAATTAATTATTTAATTCCTATAATATAGGCATAACAAATAATGTCAATATTTAATTCATCAACACCTTTATTTCTACTATTTGCTTAATTAAGAAAAGTTAAAGTTTTATTATAGTATTTTATATTATGGTAAAACTTTAATTGCACCACATGCAATGCATAAAAATCGGCCAAGTGCGAGTCGGACTCGCGCACGAAGGGTTCCGTACCATTATCTACGAAAACGGGATCTTATCTTTTGTATGGGAGCCAAAAAATCACGTTAATTGTATAGGGGCCCCCTTAAATATTCATATTATTTAATTTTTTAGTATTTGTTGTTATAGCGGCAACAGAAATACACCATCTGTGAAAATTTCAATTGTCTAACTATTATAGTTCATGAGATACAGCCTGGTGACAGACGGACGGACGGACGGACGGACGGACATCGGAGCCTTAGTAATAGGGTCCCGTTTTTACCCTTTGGGTACGGAACCCTAAAAATGATAAGTATAAATAAGAAAAATATAATTTAAAAAAGAAATGCAAAAGTGGTATATGGAATTTAAACTTGTCTTATGGCTTGCGGTTAATTTCACCTTTGGCCGACTAATCCTTTCGGTAGGTATGCTGTATACCAGACGACGATACCTCTAAAATATTTTACAGTCAAACGCTTACCTTGAAATTTGATCCTTGAATCCATTGAAAAATCCAAAAGGAGCTCTGTTTCTAGTGGAAAAATGAAATATCTAATGAAAAGTTCAAAGTGATAGAGTTCGTAAAAAAGTGTGTGAGAGCTACGAGACAGACAGCCGGTAGTTTCAGCTTCAGTTCAGCCGCTCTAATTGGAGGGTCCCGGATCTACAAGCGACAGGCTGGCCTCGGTGATAAGGCTAGACTGCTCCTCCTTAGGGACTGTCCGACTGCCTCCGAACAACTGCCCCTACTACGTCGTCGAAACCGTGGAATGAGGTCAGGTTCCCATCCTGAAACCTGGCTTCAATACTTCAAAAAAGCACGCACGATATAACATATCTATAAACGTTTACGACAGCGAAATGGATCTCAAATTGGTAGCCAAACGACAAAGAGGTTCACGAACGCTCAGTCGCATAGCACAATTGCTTTAGTCCCGAACGTAAGTTCTTTGATTGCGTCGTATGTTGACGTAATTTTGTTTTTGTAACGCTAGACACGAAAATTGTACACATTAAAACTAGCTGCCCGACAGACGTTGTCTTGTCATTATTGGAAATTATGTTGTCATAGTAACGTGTAACAATGTGGCCGAATTGTCAATCCGTTATCCTACAATATTGTATATTCGAGATACCGATTGTAGCGCCATCTGCCAGGCTGATTTGTGAATCTATACCGAACTCAAATCCCCTCGAACACACACAAAAAATTTAGTTAAAATCGGGTCAGTAATTATATACATTTACATAATATATAAAGATAAAGTATCAAATGATATAATCAGCGCGAGGACGTCCTCTTCTGGACTTAAATATAATAAATAAATTTAAAAAGATAATTTTGATTTATTACAGAATGTAATGATAAAATCTGACTTATTAGTTAGTTTTATCATATTTTATAAACATGTAAGTATATTATTTATAAAAAAATATATAATAAGATATCTAAAGTCACATAACAATAGAAAATACTCGCAAATGTAATATTCATATTATGTAGAAAATACTTGGCCAAATATTAGAAAAAAAAAACAATTATATATTGTATATTATGTACTTATCAAATAATATTAGGTAGACACGGAAATCGCGTATTACAGAAAAAAACCGGCGAAGTGCGAGTCGGACTAGCGCACGTAGGGTTCCTTACCGTCGCACCGCGTTTAGATGTACGGATTATATTTTCATTTTGTGTTTTTTTGTGTTAGATATTTATTTTTTTGGTTACATAATATTCAAGTTTCTACCTGTTTATTGAGATTAAAATTGGCTTTAAATTACTGTATACTTAATGTAAAATTTTATTTTTATTTCATTATTTATTTTAAAGCTAATAATACAACTAAATATTCTGAGAAAATTTTAAGCGTCTACCTGTTACCGTTATTAATATTGAGCAAAAAATACAAAAACCACGTTTATTGTATGAGACCACCTTAATATTTTCAATTTTTATTTTCAATATTTGTTATAGCGGCAACGGAAGTACATAATTTGTGAAAATTTCAGCTTTCTAGCTATCACGGTTTATGAGATACAGCCTGCTGACAGACAAACAGACGCAGACAGCAGACGGACAACGGAGGCTAGTGCTTATATCTTTTACGTACGGTACCCTAAACATATGATTTTTTGTATAACAGCTGATAAAAAGTCGCCATTTTTTGTCGTTATCTACAAGGTTAGTGTTCGCTAAGTTTTATACACTTAGAAACTACGACGTTGGAAATCAAATGGTTCGACGAATTGATTTGACGATTAAACTAAGCAACCATTTGGCTTCGAAGTTCATAAAAGAGTGTAATATCACATGACGAATGTTTTCTTTCCTGAAGAAAGCATTAACGCCGCATCGGCATATCTTGGGCGGGCTGCTGACCAGTGTGAGAAATCTGATAAAAAACTTAAATTGGTGGGAGAACCCTAAACCACTAAAACCACACGGAAGCCCTCAGCGGCCTTAGATAGATGAAGTTGTTTAGTACATGTGTTGTATATGTATAGTCATAGACTGCATACTGAATATTCATACCATAGATGATGTCTATGGTTAGGTACAGATGGCAAGAGAGAGAGGGATGTTTGACATTACGACCGTGACTTAGTGACAGCTACAAGCATATATCTCAGTAGGTAGAGAGCTGCGGATTACCAGTAAAGATGCACTTAGGCATCAGCTGTCAACTCTGATCTGTCCGACTTGTTCTACTTCCACTTGGCATTTGTATGTAACAGAAGTAACCCCAGATCTATGAGCAACAGGGTCAACTAGGCGACAGGCCTTGTCCCTTTTACGACGCCAAGACAATACTACTGCTATTGAGGAGTCATCCGCCTCGATCCTCTGTCGACCTCCGCCAACTTTGTTACCGTGCAATGGAACGGTTGCCCAACCCGTCCATCGACCAAAGCGTAGATCATCAGGACCTACGCTTTGTCTCAATCCCGTATTATAATCTATTCTATTCGACCATCGTAAATGCCACTTATGTGGAGAGGCTGGTCACTGGTCTGCTTTGAGAAGCGTTTGATGATAAATTGCAGATTTTTCACGCATTCTAGAATGTCACAATATTAACATGGCCTTTCATTTGCAATTACACATATCTAAATGTAGATAATGTTGATAATTGCATCAACAGGACATGGACAGAACGTAAACGGAAGGTAAAAGACGGAAGGTAAATGTTAACAAAGGTATATTTTGCACAATTTAAATTGCACTCGATTCAAACTTTGAATTATGGCATTTATAGTTTGGCTTTAAAATATATTTCCTCGTTTACTTTAGGTACCTTAGGTAATATGTAAGATGAAACATGAAATAGAAAATTACCATTGATTGCAATTAAATTTGCATACATTAATATTAAACGAATATAATAACGATCCCATTTACGCATATTCTGTCAATCTTTCGATACTGCTTTTAGTTATAATATTATATTGGGATATGCAGTCTTTACAGCTGGCATATTTCATTATCATTATTGTCACCAGCATCAACATAATCATCGATTCTACTTATACTTGATTATTCAAGAGGATATATTGAGAGTGCAACATTTATATCAGGTTTTTAATCGTAATTATATCGTTCATCATCATCATCATCATCATCATCATCATCATCATCAACTTTATCATCATCATCATTATTATAATCATAATTTTTTATACTTTAGGTTCCACAGATACCTAACTTATCTATCTTTTAGAAATCATTAAGACTAACTTAAGATCAACTTAATAAACTTGAGAGGCTCCAAAATTTAGCTATACGATTCATATTTTCTTTACGGAAATATGATCACATTTCTGAATTTCGTTTAAAGCTCAAGTGGTTGCCAATTCGTTTCAGCCGGAATACAAGGCTGCTGTGTCTGCTGTACAACTTACTTTACAGTCCGAATGCACCGGAGTACCTCAAAGAAAGATTTTTAATATGTAGTTCGGATATATCATTGCGTTCC
>LUGF01039785.1:140151-153877 GCA_001625245.1 Calycopis cecrops
ACGTTCAAAAAGCAATTTTTCAAATTCTATTTTGAATAAAAATATTTTGATTTGATTTGATTTGATTTGTATATATGTATATATATTTTATCTATTACCTTAGTTATTTTATATATTTATCGCATTCAATATACTTGCTTGCTTGTTTTATTTATGTTTCTGTTTATATAATTGTACACGCTATCTTTGCTAATCACCATCAGATTTTCCTGTAGTAGGACTACTGGAAGAAATGCCAAAATGATGGAATAAGTGGTAGGTACCTTTGTGCCAGCATTTTAGATAAAAAGTTTAATAAGTATATTTTTAGTGTGCATAAATGATTAAATAAATAAATAAATAAAACAGTTGTACAGATCTTTTTGGCGTCAGTCTTCTAAGCGCTGTAAATGCTAATTTGCCAACCTTCGAACGGACTTCGCCTGCCCTGCTATACCAAGGATCCCAAATTGAAATTAAGGAGGGAAATTGGAATTACTTCCTACTCCTCCTACTTTCTTCCGATTAAATTCGTTGCGGGTCCCAAGACAGATTTAGCTTTTCCCTCGGGCTCCCTGCGATCATATCAAAGGGTCAAGTGTGGTTGCCGCTGTCGATCCTGGCGATACGAGAGTAGCAGCGGTGGAAACGAGTGGTGGGCCAAAGCCCGTTAAAAAAATATATCAAGGATCGACAGCGGCCACCAAAAAAAAAACAATAGTGCCCTTTAAGAAAATTGGTCGCAGGATATCGTATGGCTAAATCTTTCTTGAGACCCGCAACAAATTTATTTAAAAGAAAATTGGAATAGAAAACTATGTAGGAAGTAACCAACTAAATACCTACTATAAAAAATCCGACTAAAGTATCGGCACATTGAGATTGCAGATTGTTAAGCAGCTTAATTTGTCTTACTGCTATTATGCTGTGTCGATGTTTATGGTCGTCGGTAGACTTTAAAGGCCTCTGACTGCTAGATTGTTCTCATGTGCAACATGTGCTAACTTGTGCATATATAGTATAAACCAGCTGTGCCCCGCGGTTTCACCCGCGTTAATTTCTAAGAAATCCATATAAACTTCAACACCCTATTTCACCCCCTTAGGGGTTGAATTTCTAAAAATCCTTTCTTAGCGGATGCCTACGTCGTAACATCTACCTAAATGCGAAATTTCAGCTTGATCCGTCCAGTGGTTTGGGCTGTGCGTTGATAACTGGCTATGTCACGTTTGAGTTTTATATATATAGATTATAGGACAAGCTTGCTCCCTTATACCAGCGGCCGGCATCCTACTTGCAGCCCGCGAATGTCTTATAAATACGTTATTAGGGAGGAGAAGCCAAACTAAAAAAAAAGGTACATTGGGTTTCTTGGGTTAAAGTCATAATCCCAGCCCATGTTTAGTTTATTTTGACGGCCCTTGCCTGCCCAAGGTTGTCGACCACTGTCTTAAACGATAGTACAGTAAGAAAGTATCACATTTTTCATAAAAAAGCCCGACTACACTATAGGTCCACAAAAAGTCTGCAGTCTGCTGAGTAACTTAATCAGTATTGTACATTAACTGCCATTATATCGTATGCAAGCTAGCCATATCATTAACCTTTAAGTACCGACATCCTAATTTAGTACCGAAGTGAGGTCTGCAAGACCACCATAGTTTTACTTACAAAATCTTTTATGTTTCTTGATATTCTTTTACATAAAATGTTTCTAAGTATTTATAATATATCTAGTTAAGGTGTCAGTAAAAAAAATATACATTTATAAACACTAACATTAATAATACAATATCAAATCCTTTGGAATTAAAGTTGAACTTTTATCTTAATAATTAACATATTATATTAAAAAAAATTACGCTTGTAAATATTTTTTTCATGAAGGTTAATAACTATACAAACATTAAAAAAAATATAGAGATAAACGGTTCTCTCAAAAAAAAGCATGGCTTAATTTTGTGCAATTTTGGGAACTAAAACTAGCAAACACCGATACTTGTCAATTTATTTTTTAAGTAATAGGAACACTCTTATTTTTAAATATGGCTCCCCGTTATGTGCCCGAAATGCTGACTGACTGACTGATCCATTTTTATAATAAACTGAAGTACGAAAAAAGAAAAACGATGAAATAAAAAAAATTCTAATCTAAAAAATCACACAAGTACCGACGAGTGGTCTGCCAGACCAGTCACAATCTTAGAAATGTCAAAACTTACCGAAATTACATGAGAAGGCACTGCCACTTTCCACGAACGTTGCTGATCAACTTCCTGAGGGGTACAGAGAAGCCTAGGAGGATACGTGTTCATTAATACATGTAACTAGACTCTTCGAACTCTCAAGGTGTCTGTGAGACCACATGTCGGTACTTAAAGGTTAAAGACGCCAATTAAGTCATTTATATAGGTACATTGTACAATTACCTAGTGTGGCCTTGGCGTAACGTACTACTACGAATCTTTATCATATCATTACATAGTATAAAACAAACTCGCTGTCCGCCGTCTGCGTGTCTGTATGCTTAGATCGTTAAATTACGCAACCGATTTTGATGGGGTTTTTTTAATAGATAGAGAAAACCATGCGGGCGAAACTGCGGGCGGAAGCTAGTAGTATCTTTTATATGGACAAAACTTGTAGAAGCTTTTTGGGGGACGTTGGACGAGGAGATGAAGACGCATTACTTTCCCTTTCCCTAATGACGTCACAAACCGTACGAACATTATATTATATACACTGATCATAATTTATGTACCTACGAGACGTGTAATTTTTGTCGAAGACTACGATGCTCAAATATCAAATGGGCAGGCACATAATTTCACTTAACCATTCAACGCAAGCAATTTGAAATATAAATTACATTGTGATATTAAAATATAACAAATCGTTTACATTCACACACAATAATTCGTAGATAAATTATCAGACTACGAGTATACAAGGTTAATACAAGCGAGAGGCTTTAAATGAAACCACTACTACAAGTGCATATAGTTAATCCGAAACTATTAAAATAAGTTTACGACAAGTATACGAAAATACTTTTTTCAAACAATTTAAACATCGAAAAAACATAAGCATACTTTATATCGGCTCGTACAGCGAACGGAAACCTTATAAAATTCCTATGGCTAATTTATTGCTCCAATTGATTTGATTTTTGTTGTGTAGCCTGTAAATGATACTCTAGAAATGTGGTAATATAAAATATATAAAAAATACTATAATATTATGAATTACTCATACAGAATATTTGCTCTAATCATAGATTATTTTCTGGTAGTATTTATAATATCACTAGCTGTATCCTGCGTACATTACTACGCGTGGCGCCGTCTGTCGAAAATTGGTCGTACCAACTCAGATTTTTTTATGGGCGCATGCACAACAACATAGCTAAATGGCGTTATAAAATCGAAGTATTTATCTCGACTATCGACCTTTCGGCCGTAATGAAGTAGACATTAAAATGCGATTAGGTCCCGTTTACAATATTTAAATATGAATACAAATCGTGAAAGCTTAAAACAATTTAACTTAGCTAAAGATCATCACATGATCAAATGTATAGTATACGATTCTATAAAGAACAAACAGACAAACATTCCGAAATGGCCCTGATAAATAGCATTTTATAAACATCTCTGTGTGCAATAAATTAGCATTTTATATAGTATATATATGGAGTTTACCCATGTTATCACACTAAACCTATATGTTTTTTTTTTTTGATTGGACGGCCTCTCAACGCGCTGCCAACCGCGCTACCAAATGAAGACTCGCCTCTACTAAGGAGGTATGAGAGATTGGAAGCTGTGAAGGCGCACTTTTGGCAGCGATGGTAGCGTGAATACGCTGCGGAGCTGCAGCAACGTTTTGAATGGAGGAGGAACGAGGCAGCCTTGGAGGTTGGAGAACTCGTCATCGTCGCCGAGGAGTCGGCGCCGCCATTGTGTTGGCGCACTGGACGCGTGGTCCAGTTGTTCCCTGGAGCAGATGGAGCGGGTGGCTGAGGTCAAGACAGCCACCGGGACTTACAGACGCCCCTTCGTGCGTCTCTGCCCCCTTCTCTCCGTTGAAGAACCGACAAGTTGAAGACTGCGTCCTCAACGGGGGGGGAGCATGTTCACGCCACCTAGCGTGGACCTAATGAACTTTAATTGAACTAAACGTAAAGTTGCCTCTATGGGCTAACAGATGGCAGCGTAAGCCATAGACGTTTAACTATGTTAACCTAAGTGATAAGTGACAGTGACAAATAGTGTGTGTGACAGTTCTGGAGTGACGCTTGTTGCTAATCCCTTTTCTTTCTGAGACTTTATCGCGAACGGAACCCTTTTAACAGCCGAACTGTACTGTGAACCAAAATGTAATCGTAATAAATCTTAAATATCAAGAAGTCGTTTTCATTAACAACAGCCTATACAATGCCCAAACAATGAGAGTACAATTAATGTGTACCATAAACGCTTTTGGCCAAGTTTTCGTCAGACGTCTAAAGATGTCCACACTGATTATTTATTTTTTGGTACTTTGTACTTTACAAATCTCTCTCTTATCTCTTTTTAAAGAGCAGAAACGGGAACCCATAACAGGGACAATCTTAATTAATTAAATTTTTCCCATTTTTAGCGGTCCATCTGTCCTTCACCAGGCATGACTCACACGATAGATAAGATATTTACTCTCATCGTAGACAGGAAAAATATCTCTGTCCACAACTCTCATGCTCCACACAAAATTTGATAATACAGCAGTCAGTTTAATAATAATAATAATAATTTTTATTACATTAAAACATGCAGAATTTTACATAAAACATACAGAGATAGAGGTCCACCTAGTAAGTATGGAAACATACTTGTGTCAGGTGATCCCATTCTTCCATAACTAATAGGTACATCATTTAAATATTAAAAATTAATAGGTACAATTAATATTGAACTTAGAAAAATGAATTTAAACAATTTAAGGTTGAATTCAACAATAGATAGATTTTTTACAACTATTAAGAATTAAATATTTAAATATTTTTGGTATGTGTGTGGACAGTAAGAGTGAGATGTGTATGTTTTGTGAGAAGTGTGAGATGTGTGTGTTTGTGTGATGCTTGTGTTTGTGTGTATGTGGGAGTAAATTTGTGCATGAAAGCTGTTTTAATATTTTAAAAAGGTCTCTATATCGTTGTATGATTTAGAACCAAGAAATGTTTTTAATGTATTTTTAAGATTTCGGGAATTAAGGGGATAGATATTAAGTTCCTTATTTAATTTATTATATAGGTATGGTGAAAGCACTCTGTATTGTCGTTGGGCAAATGTGGTCCTAGTTTTAGGTATGCTGGCAACATTATACTTTCTGCGACTTGATGTACTAAAACTAGTCTGTAACTGACTACTAATATATTTAGTGCATTTGTGTAAACGTAGAACAGCAGCTATGATATATATTTTCCTTACAGATAGTAAATCGCAAGTGGAGTACAATTCTTCGGTAGAAAATGTGTAAGGTTTAAAATATATTATTTTAAGTAGGCAACGTTGACTTCTTTTAATGTCCAGAAACTTGTGTCGGTTTGCACCGCCCCAAACAGAGATACAATATCCAATTATTGACTGACCTAACGCTAAATATATTTGATTTAAAAGTTTTTTATCCGCAACATATCTAAGTTTTTTGAAAATCCAATTAAGTTTTCTTATACGACTACAAGTAAAATCAATATGTGAGTGCCATTTGAGACGTTGGTCCAATACCACTCCTAGATATTTAGTAGATTCCACCTGCTCAATGGCCGTACAATTACAGAAACTAATATCCTTACAAACACGTATCTTCAATACAAAGTTATTATCCGGTCTTGTTCTATTGTTAATATTAAAGCATATGTAATTGGTCTTAATTGTGTTAAGTGTGAGGAGATTACAGCGTAGCCAATCTGCCACTTTACCCATTCCAACTTCAGCACTTGCGAAAACTGAGTTCCAAGTAGGGCCTTTAAATATTAATGCAGTATCATCAGCATAGGATATGATGTTTCCGTTATCTAAATTCATTTTTGTTAGACAATTTATATAAATCAGAAAGAATGTCGGCCCCAAAACGCTACCTTGAGGAACACCGAACGTTACATCTACCTCACTGCTAATGTAGTCACCAATCTTAACAAGTTGTTTACGGTCTCTTAGATAGTCGCTGATCAAGTCTAGAGTAAGACCTCTCACCCCAATAGCCTCTAGCTTCTTTATTAGGATGGGGACTGATACAGTATCGAATGCCTTTTTTAGGTCTAGGAATACAGTTATGCATTTATTTTTATCATCTAATTGTTCGGAAATTAAATCTGTAAGTTTTAAAACAGCATCTTCAGTGGACAGTCCTTTCCGAAGGCCGAATTGTGTGTCTGATAGAATATTAAATCGATATAGATAATTTGTAAGGCGATTGTTAATTAGCTTTTCAACTATCTTCGAAATACTCGGTAGTACAGAGATGGGCCTGTAATTGTTAACAATTTCACTGCTTCCGCTCTTGTGCACTGGTGTTATAAGAGCCTTTTTTAATGAGTAAGGAAATACCCCTCTACTAAAACAGAGATTAATCAAGTGACTAATAACTGGAGAAACCAATGATCGGCAAGCTTTCAGGCATCTGCATGTTATGCCATCCCAGCCTGGAGCACTATCTGTCTTTAGGCTTAGGATTATTTTCTCAACCTCCTCAGGATCGGTGTCCAGAAAAGCAAAGGAAGAGGAGTGTGTGAGAGCTAAAGGTTCAACATGCTCATCGACGTCAGATATCCCTATATTCTCAGCTAGTTCTTTCCCAATGTTTTTAAAGTAATTGTTTACATAATTAATTGACTCTAGTGGGGTAGACTTAATATTTAATAGGCTCGTGTTTGCGATTTTAATTATTTTTAAATATGTGATTGTTTTTACAGTGTTCCAAAGTTGTTTTGTATTTTTAGCTTATCAGTTAATTCTTTCTTTTCATATGTATTTTTTAATTTTTTTATTAATTTACTACAAAAATTACGATATCGTTTGTAGGTTATTCTCAGAATTTCGTTGTAAGGATCGTCTCTTAATTTTAGTTGCATTTTATTTTTATTTCTGATACAGCGTAGTATTCCTGGGGTAATCCACGGTTTAGAATGACGTAGTGGTTTTGAAATATTTTTAACTATAGTGCATTCAGCTAGTGTCTCAGTTAAGAGTGCAATCAATTGATCAGCCAAACTATTAGGATCGTCACATGTTAATAAAGATAGAATATTTTTGCTTGTGAGAACAGAATTCACCGAATCATAATCAACAACTTTAATTGATTTTGGGCATTTATGAATATTTTTTGTGTTACTTAAGTTAACGAGAACGGTATAATGATCCGTTGTGGTTGTTTTTAATATTAAAATTTGTGTTGATTTTTTTCCTTGTGGTGTCTTAATCATGACATAGTAGAGGCAATTCTGTTCTCTTGTAGGAAGTAAGTGGCCAGGAAGTATTCCATGAGTAGAGAACATATTTAAATATTCTGTTCTGTTGGAGTAATTATTTGAGTTAGTGTTAGGAATGGAAATAAGGTTTATGTTGATGTCACCCAATATAGTAATTTTGCTATAACATTTAATAGTTTCCAAGTGAGTGTTGAGTGACTGAATAAAGTTGCTTGCGTTAGCTGTAGCGGGAGAGCGGTAAATGCACAAAATATTAAATCATTTATACCTATCTGTATACAAGTAGCATGTACAAGCTTTACTTCTTTTATAAATGCGTTAATGCTACTCTTAACATAGACTACAACGCCGTCATTTAGATTCATATTATAATCAGTTGAGATGCACATATAGTTCGTTAACTGAGGTACCGATTTATCAGAATTGAGCCAACACTCAGTGAGTATTATTATGTCGGAGTCAAAGCCTAGTGGAGAGAAAGTTGCCATGAAATCGTCAAAGTTTCGATACATACATCTTATGTTTTGTTAAATAATTTTCAGGCCATTTGTGTAATAATAAGGAACCAAATCGCTAATGTCACATGATGTAGCATGTCACATGTGCAATATGAGTTATGATCTATATCTTGAATTATAGAGTGTGTGTCAGCCATAATATCGACGACAGAAAACGTATTTGCTGTAAGTAGAAAAAATCGATTTTTGGTTTTATACACCATTAGAATCAGAAAAAAAAACTGCGTCGAATGGTACAAGTCGTTTATTTATAGGATTAAAAAAAAATAACTTACGTCTTCTCAATTTTGAAAAATATATGCATTCAATTTGTTGTAACCACCAAAAAATCCGGTGTTTTGCTATTTTTTTTAACTTACAGCAATTTAGTGGCGATATTAAAAATCTTTTACCACTTACGCAGTCTGGTTTCATGACTTTGACTTTTACTTACAGCGTTCTTGAGGTCAGTGAATTTCACAGTTAAATTACTTACAGCATTTTAAAGGAATGTACATATGATTATGTGTTAATTTACAGCATTTTCGCAGCATTGTGATCAACTCGTTAAAATGTTCGTTCGTTCGTAAAAATTTCGTTCTTGCAGTTGAATTAAATTCAATGTGACTATAATATTAAGAGCATTTTATTTACACCCATCTGTGTCCTATACAGGCTTCTAAGACAATTCATTATGTCAACTTCAATTTAAAAATTAACATAAGGCATTATGATGATCCTAATTTATTATTATTTGACGTTTACAGCATTTTAAGGGTTACAAAATGACCGGAATCTTCTCTCACCATAGAGATTCGATACTTATATACGACATTTTTGCATTCCCTAAATTGATAAATGAATTGCTGTAAGTAACGAAACACCTACTTCCACAAATTTTAGTAACATACAGATATTTTCAGTGTATTAGTAATGTTATAAGTTGTTCACGTACCAAAAATCATGTGTTTATTGCTTGTATTATCAGAGTTATGATTTTTTTTTCAATTTTAAAAAAGTTTTTTGGCTTTTTCTCAGAATGTCACTTTTCTACTTACAGCAAATACGTTTTCTGTCGTCGATATAATGTTTTTAAAGGACATTTCAGTACTCTGTCAATCAGTGACATAGATGCACATGTAAGTAATATAAATAAAATTGTGTTGTAGTTATAGCCATAATTCATTATAATATGATTTAAAATAAATAAATTAGCGACATTTGTGTAGTGAGTAATATAAAGTGGTAAGGTTCTAGTGTTGTGTTGTGTTCTGTGTGTGATAATAATTTGAGATAAGATTTGTATATGTGTGTTTGTAAGTAAGTGTAATAAAATAAATATGTATAATGTATAGACTTTTATGTATTGTATGTGAATACCAAAAATATTACCTAATAATAGTCATTCTTGATTAATTGTTATATTGATAAATTTTTCATATTATAGGTTTTGGTCATTCTAAGAATTTCATTTCTTAAAATAGTAGAAGATGTTTCAACAATAATGGGTGTGTTTTGCTTATCTTCCTTCTTTACTCGGACTCTATAGATGTCTTTTATATCTGACTTGGAGATAGAGCAGCCAATACTGTTTGCTAGGCACATAGTCATTTCAATTAAGTCATCCTTACTCTCGCTAGGATTTTTTGGTACATTCTTTATTTCAAAGTTAGTTTTACGCCGGTCTTTTTGTAGATCTTTAATTTTATCCTCGAGTATAGTAATATATTTATGGTCTTCCTTAATTTTGCTTTCTAACTTCTCAATTTTATCTTGGAATTCCTTATTCTGGGCGGTTAGCAAGGCAATGCAACTCTCAATATTTATGTTGGATTTCTGAATTTCCTTAAGCGTATTTTCAATTCTTTGAAAATCGCGATTTTGTGAGGCTTTTAGTGTCGAAATCTCTTTCCTCAAACTGACCAACTCATGGCTACAATCTTCTTCCCTTTTTCTCTTATTCCGAGTGGTTATGTATTTAATTGGTGTAGATATTTGTGCCATTTGTTCAATTTCAGTTTCTGATAATGACCTGTTTGTTGATTCCATTGTACCAGGCAAGTATGAGTCTTTAAGAGCTTCCTCTTAGTCTACAATTACAAAGCAATATGGTGTCCAAAAATGTGTTATGCAATGGTAATTGCAGTGGGAGGAGCTGATTAGTCCTTTCCAATATGACAGATATGTGCATACGCAGGTATTGGCAGGTATTACTTGATGCGAACCAATTGCAATGTAAGTGGGAGGAGTCTGTGAGTTCTTGCAAATATGGCTGTTATGCGCATACGCAGGTATTGGCAGGTTAAGTTTGTGACGTCCGCGTCAGGTTGAGTACGGTGGGGACGCAGTACTAGGATAACATAAAGTATAACTCACTATTAATGAGAGACTGCTACCAACTTCTGTTGTCCTATTTTATGTGTTGATTTATTAGATACAAAATTCAAACTTTTATTTAAAAATATTGCAACAAATGTAATAGCGGTTCGACACAAGTGCACCATTCGGTGGTCCGGGGGGAAGAGGAGTTTACTCCGATGTAGTGTAAGCTGGAGGTGAAACCGCGGAGCGCGGCTAGTAATACCACAATAATATACAAATATATCAATAAAAAATATAACGACCAAAGTAAAACACAATAAAATATGTAATAACAATAACAAAAACACGAATATTAAGAGGACAAGCAAATAGGAGTAATTTGGTGATTACCTACGCCCATTACATGCAAACGGTTAATAGTTATGCGTTATATTTTTCTTATTAAATAAATTATAAATTGTGACCATTATAATAAAAGGGCGGCGTATGCACACAGAGTAGCCTACAAGATAGTTGCCAGCTACGGACTGGTACGCACGTATGCACAAGTGTGCATATCTTATATCTGAGATAATTTAATATAAACTGTGTTTCAATCAAATATGACGCTATAGTAAGATATACATTACACCGGACAGGGCTGCCCATACCAGAGACGAGGCCTGACTAAGAGCTTGTGAGCTGAGGGATCCTCCACCCGTCTCTGAGTCAACAGACGGCGGCGTGGATTGGGACGTGTGGCGGGTCCGAATTCGGTCACAATGTTGGCGTGCTATTTTGGTGTACTGGGCCCAGGGTCATGGGAACCCGGCCACAATGCACGGTTAATATATAATGTATTCCCTTGTGTCAATAGAAAAAAAGGGAGCGGGGCATTATTTTTAGTACAGATGAGAAAGTTGTACCGCAACTATTAAATACGTGACAAAGACGTTAAGGACCGTGAAAGGGAAGGATCCGTTCAAAGGGACAACGTTACAGATGTAGTACTTCATGGGCCGAGCTTCGATGTACGCGAGGAAATTCCTGATCGCTTCTGCGGTTGAACCTGAAACTAAAGAATTTATTATCAAACTAGCTGCCCGACAGATTTGTGAGACTTAACCGTTCTCAAATCCCCATCAACACACAAAAAATTTCGTCAAAATTGGTCCACTCATTTAGGAGGAGTTCAGTGACATACATACACAAACAAAAAATATATACAGGGTTACTTTCACAACTGGTCACCGGTCAAATTTTAAAACAAGGAAGTAAACATAATTCCAAGGATGTGTTTTAAATTGTATCGTCTAATTGTAATATTTTGTTAAAAAAAATCGATTTGAAATGGTCCTTAAAAATACATCGATCGTTGTTCATACGCGAAGTGTCTTGTGTCCTGTGGTGACTTCAAGGTCAGTGACGACCTAGCGACACTCGCGAATCAAATGCCACGTGGTGACCAAGAAATATGTTTATAACATAGGACAAAGTAATTTTATCTAAGTAATTATTTTTTTATTCTTTTTTATTTCATAAATCGATTCTGAACCAAACCTGAAAATTTGGCCGGTGACCAAAAAGTAACTCTGTATATTTAGCCACCAGAGCCGGAAATAGAAATAAAAATCATATTGAGCTCAAATTATTTACTTTACCAGTGGTTCGTAAGTCTATCAATGTTTGGGAAAAAGAACCACCGAAAGAAAACCCAATCTTACAATAATTAAAGTTAGGATTAACATAATTTCTACAACACCTTTACATATTTTCAAGGGTACAATATTTGCATGTACAATACTTTCACTTTTGATAAAATGTACAAACTTACAGTATGATGGGAATACCTTCCAGGTCAGCGAGTAAAATGTAAATTATCCCCACACTAGGCAAACATGACCTTTTATAGCAACGTGATTTGCCAACAACATGCATCCTATAAATTTATCACATAACAAGTCACTACATGTAATTTAGTTGTCAAGGTGCAGCTTTTTTCTCCTAACAATATATTTTTAAGATAGGGATAAATGAAATTAATCAATACCTCTAAATCTAAAAGAAACTATCATTCAATATCAGATGATTTCACCCAAATATAGCTGTGTTATTATAATCAGCTTACCTTTTTCGATTATTAGTTTGTCGTGTAACAAAATTTTGATCTTATCTACTTCACGGGACAGGCGTGCCGCTATAACTGCCGGTATAATTATTAGGGAAAATTGAAATACCCAAGCATATGATAATAGCGAAGTATCTGTCGCTACCTGTAATAAAAATTATTGTGATAGTTGTGCACCTTCTCGTGGATATTAAAAAAGTTAGTGGATCCGAACTTTTGACTTGTTCGTTTTAGGTTGATAGGAGAATATAAAAAAAATAATAACAACTCGACATCGACTCCAATTTATCCTAACTCGACGTATGACATTCAAATTTCAGCTTTATGTTGTGTTTCTTAAGAGTGAATTAGTCAACTTTGTAATTTGTAAATAGGTGGACAATACGCGGACAAGGCGTCGACAACGCGTGAACCACGCGTTGTCGAAGCGTTGAATAATTCAGTCGTAAAAACACTACATAATGTTTACATTTGAATACCATAATATGTCGAGTTGAGAGTAAAATATGGAGGTTAACAAAATTTTTTAATGTTTTTACAAAAATGCTGCTCAAGCTTTGGTCTCTTGATCGTAACGCACAACGCCGCGGTATGCAGCATGCGGTGCCGGATACTTAATCGTATGAAAAACGTCTAGTATGGTCTCTTGTTTCGTCGCAGTTTACGTCAGCGGCGGGAGCAAGCGCGGTGAAGTGGGGAGCGGGTACGCCGCACACCGCTGCGTCGTTCTCGTTCATACGCTGCGGTGTGCGTCGCGGGCTACAATAGATTTGTTTGAGGACAATTTAATCGAATTAGTCCGCAAATATCTAATCTATCTAAATATATCCTTCTTTATACAAAAATAAATACAAACGACATAAAATAAAAAAAAACATCAATTAGATGCATTTTTATTAAAGTTTCAAAACAATCCTCACCCTTCCGTTGTAAAAACATTTTGGGTAGTAATTAAACGAGTGACTGTAAATTAAAATTTGAGGTATCAAAAATAATGAATTTAGCGTACAGAATTACTAAGTGAGCGACTGACTGCGAGCGACTAGAAATAAATAAAACAGCGACTTACAAACATCAATTTGAGCTGCTTAAAATACAAAATGAGAAACTTCATATTTGAGCGACCTAATAATATTGTTTGAGTGACAACATTACGTTCTGCATTTTTTTCAAAATTTGGTAAACTATATAAATATACTGAGCTGCATTTTATCTTAAATGAAGTGTTTTGAATAATAAAACGTATGTAAAAAATGCTTTATTGAGCTGTGTACTGTGAGCACACATTTTTTTTTTAAATTTGCTTATGAAAAAATTATTTGAGCAGTGTTTTGTGAGCGCACATTTTTTTTT
>LUGF01039785.1:155301-173616 GCA_001625245.1 Calycopis cecrops
TTACCCATTTCTTAGAAATTTAGTAGTACTCGCACATAAATAGGAGGATGTTAAAAATTATTTTCTTAAATTGACATAAATCCTTGTTTTAGTTTGGTTAGACTGTATTTAATTTTATCGAATTTAGATTTTCAGTAACGGTAAATCGGTATGTATATAACGTTGATAAAAGCGAGAGGCATTAAATGAAACTACGTATATTATATGTACTTACTGGTAATCCGAAACCATTAAAAACAAGTTTACGAGAAGTATACGAAAATACTTTTTTCGAAGATGCCATTTGAAAGTATTTATAGCTTTTTTTTGTTAATAAAAAAATGTAAACATCCTTAGGACTGAAGGAGACAGCGAGCGGCAACATGGCACAGATTAAATGACCCCCGTTGTCGGACGTTGCCGCGTTAGCTGACGATATAGCGTGTACGAAGTAAGAAATAACTAAAAAATTATTGAGACTAGACTATTGCTCCGATTGATCTTATTTTTGTTGTGTACCCTGGAAATTCTGCACTAAATATGTGGTTTTTTTAATGCCTTTCGGTTTTATCAACCTTGTTTGTGAGGATATATAAGGAAAAAAAGGTTATTACTACTTGAGATTGACTTACATTGTCGAATTTAGTGTTTTTTATGATATTATATGTTGTAAGCATCGCATCTGGAGCCTTGAAGACCAAAGACATTAGAAACTGAAATATTAATCATTTCTATTAGGCAGCTATGTTATATTAACAGGAAAAGAAGGACTAGGACTAGCTTAATACGAGTAACTTTATATATAATTTTAGAAGAGTGAATTGAAAATTATTGAAATAAAGTGAACATTTACTTAATGACACAGTCTACAAAATAATTAATTAGTAAAAGCGAAAGACAGCTCTGCCATCGTGTTTCACGCGGTGTGTAGGTAAGTAGTAGTTAGTTCATGGAGGTAGGAAGTGAAAGGAGGGCATCTCATCTGTATAGCCACTTTGCGGATGTCTATGGTCGTCGGTAGTCATGAAAATGGCACTTTCTGCTCGTTTGCCTCCTATACCATAAAAAAAGCTTTTATAGTAATAGTATGTACGGCAAACGAATAGTTGGAGCCGTTTTTTTGACTACCGGATCTCTTAGACATTCGCATAGAGATAATACAGATGAGACGCCATCCTCCCTTCTCGCCCTCCATCTACACCGCACTAAACGCGACAGCTGTCACTTCAAGCTAGTAAGTCCTTCAATATTAAACAGAAGATAAATACTCGAATCAAAAAGAACAGAAACCGTCATATTATAATGGATGAGAGTTTGAGAATTTATAAATCTTGAAGACAAACATGTCTTTACGATATACCAAATACTTACCAGTTTACCGAAGCAGTTATTACATTGATCTACAATATCCACCAAAGACTTATAAATAATATGTCCTGCACTTGGCTGATTAAGATTGTCGATCACTTTTTTGAGATATTTTACTCGATCGAATGTAAAATGAAAAATCAATGAATGCAAAATAAGGTGTATGTCTAAAAATGAGATGAATATAAGCATCATTGTACGTAGTTCAAAGTGTTCAAAACAATAGGACGGAACATACATACAATGTAAATGGGAAATCGATAGTTTAAAAATAACAATTAACAAACTGAAAAAAATAATTTTAAAATTGGAATACTTTATATTTAGATTCAAGTCATTGTCAATAATAAACAGATTTTCCAAAAACGAGCAAAATGAGTGACTTTTATCACTAAAAGATAGGCACAGTGATATAGAAAAAACATGTATTATCGTATAAAACATCCAATTATAAAATGTAGGGTCATTTGGGTCCGTCGATAAAGAAAACCAAAATACAGAAAGCCAACATACTAATGGTACAAAAGTAAAAACCTTTGAAACAACTTTCGATTTCAATGAATTACACTTAACAAAACCAAAATCTAATGAAAGAAAAAACTGTAAGGCAACAAAAAATGAAAGAACGATTTTAGAATATGGCGTTGTATAGTTTCTGACAGTAGAAGGTTTTAAGGTTTGTGTTTTGTTTTCTTTTACTACAATTATATTTTCTCGGGTATTATAAATTGTCATCATGGTCGTTGAAACAAAAACTACTTCCATGTATTTCTCCTTTGAGCTTGAGTGTGTTTGTGATCTCAAGAATAATTTAATTCATCCTTTTTATTACTTAAGCATTATAAAAATAACATGCTGTTCTACTTACCGTAATTGTAGTTGTCTATATGACAACCACCCGGCTCTATTTGAATGGATAGACAAAATATTTAGACCTACGAGAACGCATTCAAGCTCATATTGGTGATTTGACAACCCTTTGATTTGCTATTTTACAGAGCCCATTCAAAAGATTGTTGTGACTACTTTTGAAGAAGTAAAATTTAAAATTATAGTTTCTTTATTATCTGTAAAGATCAACTGGTTCGGGCGGTCTTATACTGTACAATAACAAATCATTATTTTTTCGGTTTTTAAAATATGGTTCTTCTTATGTCAAATAATTACGTCTTTGATCTTATAAATTGAAGCCATAATTATAAAATAAAATGAAATAGTAAACATTGAAACCCTTCTATATTTTATATAACTTAATAATATATATGAAAATAATAAACAGTCGGACATTAGTGACATATACATTATTAAATGAGTTTACTTACATTAATCATTTCTATCGATGTCAGAAGCATCATGACCTTAAAAATAATTGATTGATTGAGGCTAAATAAATAAAAAAAGGATAAATAAATAAAATGTCTTGAATTATCCGTGAAACAAAGTTACAACACTAGCTCAAATACTATATAGGGTTGTTATATATGAGCTATATCTTTCAGGTCTATTCTGACCTTGCATATAAAGAGAACCTCAAATACTTTTCCATGTGAATCAAACACTTCCAAACGCAATAGAATTGTGATTGTTTTATTCCAGAGCTTTCATGGTTACCATTTTAGATCAATCCTTCGACCTTGGGTGTTATTTAGGCCAAAAATACTGGCAAAGACAATTCAAACTATAATTTTTTTTATAGTACAAGGGGGCAAACCAGCAGTCTGAGCCATTTTCATGACTACCGACGTCCATAGACATCCGCATAGTTTATACACAGATGCGTTGCCCCCCTTCCGCCCCCACCCCTCCATGGGCCACCGGCTAATTACACTTTCCCTAAAGCCGTCACAAACCGTACGAAACGCAACAATCCATTAATGTTTTCTTAGTATAGGCGGCAAACAGTTGGAGCCAATTTCACGACGCCATACACATCCACATAGATGTAATACAGATTCGTTCCCCTCCGGGGAATCCGGGGGTTCCCTCTCCCCTACATGGGCCATCGTTATGTCAACAAATATTGCTTACATAATATTGCCGGCATATTTCTAAGACTGATTGATGTATTAGAGTTAAAATGATCATGTTTATTATGGATATAGGTTGGACTGCCCCTGGTTAGACTATTTGAAAATAAAACCGGCCAAGTGCGAGTCCGACTCGCACACCGAGGGTTCCGTATGAATGGGAAGAACATTCCAAACGTAATGCATGGTTTTCAAGACCTTTTTCTCTAAAACGCTTTTTTCTGGAAAAATCATTATCAACTTATAACTAATTCGCCTGATAAATGTGTGCCGCAACCGTCCATTTTAGACGGTTGCGGCACGAATTTTACGTTTTCATACAAAATTTGTGCTTAATTGGCTATAACTTTTTATTTCGTTAACTTAGAAGTGTGATTTTTTCAAGGCATCAAGACGTAATCTCCGTTGATCGCGGCACGTTATCTAGAAACCGTTGTTATAAACATAGTTCGAGCGCGAGGGGCTGCGGTCAAGAGTAAAGTGCCCTTAAAATTGTTGTGCCGGTAAGAACGAAACTTGTGCTGACTTGTGCTAGACTAGCACAACTCAGATAATATGCAATTCCATCTAGATACGTTGTCTAGAGACCGTTATTACGAATATTGACTTCAAGCGCGAAGGGCCGCGATCAAAAGTAAAGTGCCGTTAAAATTGTTGTACCGCTGAAAAAGAAACTTGTGCTGACTTGTGGTGCCATTTTGAAAAAAAAAATGTTGTGCTAGGTTGTGCTGGGGTTGTGCTAGCTTGTGCTGCAAACCGTAGTTCGATAACGTAATTAGTTTATTAGAAAATCGCAAATAAAAAAATTGTCGCAGCACCGCCATTTTGAAAAATAAAAAAATTTAATGTTGTGCTAGGTTGTGCTGGGGTTGTGCTAGTTTGTGCCGCAAACCGTAGTTCGATAACGCAATTAGTTTATTAGAAAATAGCAATTAAAAAATAGTCGCAGCACCGCCATTTTGAAAAAAAAAATGTTGTGCTAGGTTGTGCTGGGGTTGTGCTAGCTTGTGCCGCAAACCGTAGTTCGATAACGTAATTAGTTTATTAGAAAATCACAATAAAAAAATAGTTGCAGCGCTGAAGTCTATGATCGCAACAACAATTACTAGACTACAACGTATCGAGGCGAAATTGCATATCTGAGTTGTGCTAGCCTAGCACAAGTCAGCACAAGTTTCTTTTTCAGCGGTACAACAATTTTAACGGCACTTTACTTTTGATCGCGGCCCTTCGCGCTTGAAGTCAATATTCGTAACAACGGTCTCTAGACAACGTATCGAGATGGAATCGCATATTATCTGAGTTGTGCTAGTCTAGCACAAGTCAGCACAAGTTTCGTTTTTACCGGCTCAACAATTTTAAGGGCACTTTACTCTTGACCGCAGCCCCTCACGCTCGAACTATGTTTATAACAACGGTTTCTAGACAACGTGCTGCGATCAAGAGTAAAGTGTCCTTAAAATTGTTATGCCGGTGAAAACGAAACTTGTGCTGACTTGTGCTGGGCTAGCACAACTCAGATATGTAATTTCATCTCGATACATTGTCTATAAACCGTTGTTACGAACATTGACTTCGAGCGCGAAGGGCCATTGGCGCTGCAACTATTTTTTAATTGCGATTTTCTAATAGACTAATTGCGTTATCAAACTACTTTTTGCGGCACAAGCTAGCACAACCCTAGCACAACCTAGCACAACATTTATTTTCTTTATTTTTCAAAATGACGGTGCTGCGACAAATTTTTTAATTGCGATTTTCTAATAAACTAATTGAGTTATCGAACTACGGTTTGCGGCACAAGTCAGCACAACACTAGCACAACCTAGCACAACTGTTTTTTTTTTCATTCTAACAAAATGGCGGTGTTGGGCCTTAAAAAGATTTTTTTTAATTTCCGCTTTAATTTTCGAGATATCGAAGTGCGGTTTGCGGCACAACATAGCACAAACCTAGCACAAGCTAGCACAACTTTTATTTCTTTTATTTTCCAAAATGGCGGTGCTAACTTCATAGACATAAAATTTCAGTTTAATCCCTTCACGCGTTTTAGAGAAAAAGGTCTTGACAGACGTACAGACAGACGGACAACAAAGCGATCCTATAAGGGTTCCGTTTTTTCTCTTTGAGATACGGAACCCTAAAAAAAAAATAATGGTTAGACTATTTGAAGTAAAACTTCTATACGCGCGCTTGATATGGGGAGTAAGCTGGCGAGAGCGTTATAAAAAATCACACATCGGGCGAAGCCAATGGAAGTTGTCAATCAAATTTGAATTCGATTTAAGAGGGCACCTGACGTCAAATAAAAATCGTATTCGTGATACCGCGCCTCCCGCCACCCGTCGCCCCTCTGACAATCTAAGCGCGTTGACAGGCAGTGCTGTAACCATGGTGTGTTCTTTTTCTCCTAGCGCCATCTAACCATCAATAGTGAAACAATTAAGTAAACGGATTTCGACAATGTTGCTATTTTTATAAATCATTTCAATTTTTCAAAGCATAATACATAATATTTTTAATTATTACGTTATTTTGAAGTTTAATATAATTACAATAATTATATTAAACATATTTATGGTCAATAAAATTAGGCTTCGTCACGAAATTTGACTTAACTTAATAAAATTTATAAATATGTCGATACTTATTTACTTTTGGCAACATTATGACAAGAAAAATTTGACATCTCGGTGTTTTGATGCGTGCCGCCATGTTTTCACGTTCTTACATCTTTCAGTAACATTAAATATTATTTATACTTGTGAGTTGTGATATTTGAAAATATTTTGATCGCTATTGACGTCGAGTTGAACTATCGTCCGTTATAGCTGTTTGTGAGTGCACAAATTAATGGGACAAGACTTAGTGTTAAGTGGATTGTGTGATCTTAGTGCAAAAAGAATGCTCATTTCATTGAAAATAAAGTTTTTTTTTATTGTAAATTAGTCGATATGTTTCATTTCGTTTTTCCTTTAATAGTGTACACTATAGAAAATTGTTTAAGATATGTTTTGCGAAATTGTTTGCAAAAATATCTCAAATACCTAGGCAGCAGATTGCAGAATATTTTCCAAAGGAAAGGGATGAATAGAGAAGATGAATCGGGACAAAATGTAATGGATTCAAGGATTCAATTATTAGTTTTATTTAAATTCAATTGCTCTTTTTAGTCAAAGCCTGATAGTTTTCGTTAAAATCCCTTTGAAACGTTTGTCTTGATGTAATTGATAATGATGTTTATCCCATTTTATAACTTAGAAAATATTCTGCCAGCTACTGTCTATACATAGGTCTATATGTAAACTATACATACATAACTACCTATAGAACAAGCGATTTAATATTTCAACTATCTAGACTAGATGGCGGCACTTTCTAAGGTACAAAATTTGACGTAAGATACCCACCTTATACCCAGTATAACATATTAATCTATGGATAATAATAATCATATTAATACCTCTATAGTAAAATAAATTTTTAGCAATGTATATAGGAGACGTTTCATTTTTTATGGACCTTTGGCCTCCATGATGTAAGTAAGAGGTAGTGCCACGCTGTATGCTTGCATGCAGCCGAATTGGGCCGGCACGACCGGGGAGGTACCTCTCGCTTACACGAGACCGGCGTGAAGTGACAGCTGTGCTGTCGCGTTTCGTGCGGTGTGTAAGTAGCCGGTGGCCCATGGAGGTGGGAGGAGAAAGGGGGGCAGCGCATCTGTATAGTCTTTATGCAGATGTCTATGGGCGTCGGTAGTCATCAAAATGGGTACAACTGCTCGTTTGCCCCCCTATACCATAAAAAAAAAAGTTAAAATTTTAAAACAAATTTCCTTTCGGAAATTATAACTTTTTTTTAGGACATTTTACAATAAAATAACATTTGGTGGAGTAGGAGGAGTTTTGTGGAAGTCTTATCAACAAACAATTTTCACTACTAAGTTGTTTATTTTTATTTATTTATCTAGGTCTTACAGCGCTCTGAATCGGACCAGTTTTTCCATCATACCGATGGTAATAGGAATACAATAATGACAAAACGTTAGGCTTCCTTTTCTATCATTATATTTTTTTATTCATATTATTTTATTCATTATGATCATAACATTCCTATGCTATTATATATTTTACTTCCTATACATACAAATATGTTTTTTACAGTTTTCCCCAATGTTAAATATAGAACCATAAGCAGGCTTGCTATTAATGTTATTATTTGTCCTACAAAGCACAACTGTCGAATCCTTTCTATGTACTCTTCTAATTGTGCTACATATTTCACCAAGAGAAATCTGATTTAACTGACTTCAAGAATCCGGAGACTGTCCGGCTGCCATACTTAGGTGTATTTTTTTATTACTTTAAATATATGATAATCAGTTTTCTTGACACATGGGGCCCCCTTGACTTGCGGGGCCCGGGGCTGAAGCCCCACTAAGAATGGTCACTCACATCACTGGTGTACAGATTATAGAGAGTGGGAGAGAGGACTGGTCCTTGAGGGACACCGGCTCTCAAGGGTCAGGCCCAGTAGGACACTACTGCTACTCGGTGGCGGAAAAGTTTTCGTTAAGCGAATTCGTTAGATAGCTGTTTATTATCAGCATTAATCTGAAGGGAATCTAGACATACTAGGCGTATTAACTTAAAGATAAGGACTTCATGCCAGATTTTCTCAAACGCCTTGGCTACATCAAAGAAGACCGCACACGTTCCGCGTGTCAGTCTCCTGTGAAAGCCATCTAATATCTACTCTGTGAGCCTATGTGCATGTTGGGGACAACTATGATTTTTGCGGAAGGCGAATTGCTCGTCTATGTAAAGATTTTTCTCTCGTATAACGCCTTTTAGACGCGAGAGAATAATTTTTTCATAGAGTTTACCTAAAGAGTTTATTAGACTAATGGGACGGAAGCTAATGGGTTCCGACCTTGGGTTTACTTGGTTTGTGGATACCTATCTCTATGGCTTCCTTCCATATGTCAGGGAAGGTGCATCCTGCCCGTAGGACGTTAAATATACTAACTAAGAGGTATATAATGAATAATTATAGGAGATAGCTGCTTGAATACCTTATTGGTGATCCCATCTCGGCCGGGGGCCTTTTTATTGTGAAAGTTCTTTATTAACTCTTTCACTTCTTCCGGGTCCATCGGGCGTATGATTTCGTCATCATCACCCGGCGGCGCGGACAAACGGGTTTGTATAACATTGTATACCTCTTCTAAGTGAGCGGGGTCGGTAGGGAGGCTACTAGGAGTGCACTGACTCTCTAGTGTATTGGCTAAGCATTCGGCTTTATCTTCATCCTCTAGTGCAGGTAACTGGTTCGGACGATTTAGTGGGGGCATGTCTCCTAATGGTTCGGTCTTAAGGACCCTAGCTAAAGGTCAGTAGGCATCGTGAGAGGGGGACTGCTCACTGTGGAACTGTCCCCATCTCCCGTTCCTAAAATCATTTACAGTCTTTTTGACTTCTCGTTCTAACTGACGGAGGGACACTCTGTACTCCTCCCCCGGATGGCGGTAGTACAGACGCGGTATACTGATTATTTATGTTTTTGGTACTTTGTAGAGTTCCATCTCTATCTAAAGGGCACCCATAACAACGAAAATCTTAATTATGTATTTATAAAACTTAATATTGTATCTTTTGTGTTGATAATAATAAAAAAAAGAAAAGAAAAACATTATATAGCTTGGCACCAGGCATGACTGACATGTTAGTAAATATCCTCCATTTACTCTCACCATAGACAGAGGAAAAATATCTCTGTCCACAACTCCACACGAAATTCGACAACACAGTTGTCAGTTTACTCCGATCACCTCCAGCTTACACTACAAGCTGGAGGTGAAACCGCCAAGCGCGGCTAGTAATACCACAATAATATACAAATATGTCAATAAAAAATATAACGACCAAAGTAAAACACAATAAAATATGTAATAACTCATAACAAAAACACAAAATATATTAAGAGGACAAGCGAATAATCGGAGTCATTTGGTGATTAACTACGCTCATTACATCAGGTCCGGTTTCGGTCACATTATTGGCGTGTTCTTTTGAAATACTGGGCCCTGGGCCATTGCACGGCTAATATATAATGTATTCCCCTGTGTCAATAGAAAAAAAGGGAGCGGGGCATTATTTTTAGTACAGATGAGAAAGTTGTACCGCAACTATTAAATACGTGACAAAGACGTTAAGGACCGTGAAAGGGAAGGATCCGTTCAAAGGGACAACGTTGCAGATGTAGTACTTCATGGGCCGAGCTTCGATGTACGCGAGGAAATTCCTGATCGCTTCTGCGGTTGAACCTGAAACTAAGGAATTTATTATGAAACTAGCTGCCCGACAGATTTGTGAATCTAAATTGTTCTCAAATCCCCTTCAACACATACAAAAATTATTGTCAAAATCGGTCCACTCATTTAGGAGTTTAGTGACATACACACGAAAACAAGAAATATATATATTACTAGATGCGCCTCGCGGTTTCACCCGCAACACTTTCTATCCCGTGGGAATATCGGGATGAAAAATAGATGTTGACCGATTCTCAGACCTACTCGATATGCATACAATTTTTTTTTTTATAGCATAGGAGGCAAACGAGCAGTTAGGTCACCTGATGTAAAGTGAACACCAACGCCCACAGACATCCGTAACACCAGAGGTCTAACAGAACACAAAATTTCAAATGTAAATCGGTCCAGTCGTTTCCGAGGAGTTCAATCACGTCGGTGTACGTGACACGAGAATTTTATGTATTAGATTAAGATAGGGATAAAGGGTAGCATTGATTCATATTTCTAAAAACCTCACATGATGGATTTTTTTTTATTTCATCGTTAATCAATACCTCAAAATCTATAAGAATCTATCATTCAATGTCACATGATTTCACCCAAACATAGCTATGTTATTATAATCAGCTTACCTTTTTCGATTATTAGTTTGTCGTGTAACAAAATTTTGATCTTATCTACTTCACGGGACAGGCGTGCTGCTATAACTGCTGGTATAATAATTAGCGAATATTGAAATACCCAAGCAAATGAAAATGGCGAAGTTTGTGTCGGTTCCTGTAATAAAAATGATTGTGATAGTTGTAGGGTGCACAACTCATGGATATCAAAAAAGTTAGTGGATCCGTACCTTTGACTTGTTTGTTTTAAATTGGTAGAAGAATAATAATAGAAAAAAAAGAATAGAAAAAAAAATAATAATGTATAATTAGTAGTATATTTTGCTCTTTTTATTCTGAATTTATGTACGTAATGTGTTCATCTAACGATAACATGTTAAAGGTCGACCACCATCACATTACGAGTATATCAACTCGACGTCGACTCCACTCTAACCTAACTCGACGTATGACATTCACATTTCAGCTTCATGTTGTGTCTCTTAAGAGCGAATTAGTCAACTTTGTAAGTTGTTAATAGGTGAACAACGCGTGGATAAGGCTTCGACAACGCGTGAACCACGTGTTGTCGACGCGTTGGCTAATTCACTCGTAAAAAACACTACTTAATGTTTACATTTGAATACCATACGTCGAGTTGAGAGTGAAATACGGAAGTTAACAAAAATTTAGAATGTTCTTCACAAAACCGCTGCTTACCCATTTCTTAGACATGTAGTAAGTAGTACTCGCTCATAAATAGGAGGATGTTAAACATTATTTTCTTAAATTGACATAAAGGATTTATATCAATTTAAGAAGTTTTAGTTTGGCTAGGCTGTATTTGATTTTATCGAATTTAGATTTTCAGTAAATCGGTATGTATACAACGTTGATAAAATCGAGAGGCATTAAATGAAACGACGTATGCTATACGAGGGTCACTCTAAAAGTTTTTTTGAACTGGCCACTTGCAAACAATATAGTAAAAAAGTAAGTTCGAATTTTGAAAATGGAACTCTTTGTTATAATAATGAATATGGTTTTTATTCTTTTGTCATTTGTTTTACGTTTTGGCGGCAAATTGAAAATTGGCTGTGTCACGTCAGCATGAATTTAACGCGAGAAAATTTTCGTGCAATGATTTTTTATGACTTTCGATGTCATTTAAGTCAACAAGAAAGTTATGATAGACTTCGATTGGCCTTTCAAGATGAAGCCTCATCTCGTGCCACTGTTTACAACTGGTTTAATGAGTTGAAACGTGGTCGCACTAATCTCACCGATGATCTGCGTGTAGGACGGCCTTCTAGGGTAACGACTGAAGATAACATCAGTGTTGTGCGGCGTATGATAGATACTGATAAAAGAGTGACCTATCAGCAGATTCGGACAAGCTTAGGGATCGGTACCAGTCAAGTCCACAAAATCCTCCATGAACATTTAGCTATCACGAAGCTTTGTGCCCGGTGGATACCTCATAATTTGACCGAAGCCCAAAAACTCCGCCGTGTTGATTAGTGCCGTGAAATGGTTCAAAGATTTGACGGAGGTGGCTCAAACGCTGTATTCGACGTACTTACAGATGACGAAAATTGGATTTACTGTTATGATCCGGAAACCAAAAGACAGTCTGCTCAATGGGTGTTTCCTTCCGAAGAGTTGCCAACTAAAGTGAAGAGAGGTCGAAGCGTGGAAAAAAAGATGGTGGCCTCGTTCTTCGGAAAGACAGGTCATTACGCAACAATTGTTTTAGAGGATCAAAAACTGTTAAAAAAAACAAGTTACTGCAGAATGGTGCACTGCACTAACAATGGTTTGCCACTTGTCTTGGAAAAAGTTCGGGAGAAACGACCTTGCAGTAGGATCCTCCTTCATCACGACAACGCCTCGTCGCACACCGCAAGACAAACTATCGACTATTTGGTTACATCAGACGTGGAATCACCCGCCGTATAGCCCCGACCTTGTGATATTTATTTGTTCCCGAAAATAAAAGAAAAACTTAAAGGAATACGTTTTACAGACGCCGAGGAAGCAGTGACTGCGTTTCAGAAGGCCGTCGAAAAGACTTCTAAAGATGAGTGGGCAAAGTGCTTTTCTCTGTGGTTCTATCGAATGCAGCGATGTATTGATGTGAATGGACACTATTTTGAAAAGATATAATAAAACTAATAACTTGCTAGTATGCTCAGTTTTTGATTTTCTAAGAACTTTCAGTTTGACCCTCGTAACTACTTATAGTCCGGTCAATTTAGACATTTGAAATAACAAAAATTCCAGGAAAGCCAAATTTTGGTGGAGACCTATAGTTTGCAAAATCAAGTTTTAAAAGTCCCCATCGATCCTATGTGTGCTTAAAAAGTTATTCGAGGTCAAAGGTCAAAATTTGAGGTTTTTTGGATTTTGCTTGAAAATGGTAAGTTTTATCAAAAAAAACTTCAAACCAAAGTTGTAGATCTGAAAATTATCTACAAAAATGATATCAATGATTTTTTCCTAACAGTTACCATTCCTGAGATATCGCGATTCTAAGAGTCATATAATAGTCATATAATAGTCGTATGTTTCACATAGCGGATGTGGGTCCTTGTAACACTACGGACAATAGAATAGCCCGATGCTTTTCAAGCCGTGCATAGAGGAAATTTAGTTAGGGACTGGCTACCATTTGAATAAATGTTTTTAGGATAGTATAATATCTATAAAAGAGAGACAAATAAGTATTTATACTTGGATTAAGTGCCTAATCAAATATATAAAATTCTCGTGTCCCAGTTTTCGTTGCCATACTCCTCCGAATCGGCTTGACCGATTCTCATGAAATTTTGTGAGCATATTGAGTAGGTCTGAGAATCGGCCAACATCTATTTTTCATCCCGATATTCCCACGGAATCGAAAGTTACGCCGGTGAAACCGCGGGGCGCAGCAAGTATGTATATACGTGGCTTATATGTGCATATCATGTATCATGTATAATATGAATCTTAGAATCGCGATATCTCAAGAATGGTAACTGTTAGGAAAAAATCATTGATACCATGTTTGTAGATAATTTTAAGATCTACAACTTTGGTTTAAAGTTTTTTTTGATAAAACTTACCGTTTTCAAGCAAAATCCAAAAAATCTCAAATTTTGACCATTGACCTCGAATAACTTTTTAAGCACACATAGGATCGATGGGGACTTTTGAAACTTGATTTGTAATGGCAAACTATAGGTCTCCACCAAAATTTGGCTTTCCGGGAATTATTGTTATTTTAGCACTTTTTTATGTCTAAATTGACCGGACTATTACTATTAATCCGGAACCATTAAAAAGGAGTTTACGAGAAGTAAACGAAAATACTTTTTCGAAGATGCTATTTCAAAATATTTATAGCTTAATTGTTAAGAAAAGATGTAAACATCCTTTGGACTGAAGGAGACAGCGAGCGCCAACATGGCATAGGATGAATGACCCCGGTTCCCCGTTGTCGACCGGCTACAACGCGGTCAGCTAACGGTACAGCGTAAACGAAGTGAGAAAAAACTTTAAAAAATTCTTGTGACTAAAGTACTGCTCGGATTGGTCTCATTTTTGTTGTGTACCCTGGAAATGATGCACTAAACATGTGGTTTCTTTAATGCCTCTCGGTTTTATCAACCTTGTTTGTAAGGATATCTAAGGAAGAAAATGTTTTTATTGCATAAAGTTTGAGATTGACTTACATTGTCGAATTTAGAATTTTTAATGATTGTATATGTTGAAACCATTGCATCTGGAACCTTGAAGACCAAAGACATGAGAAACTGAAATATTAATCATTTTTTTAGGCAGATATGTTTATATTAACAGGATAGTAAAGACTAGAACTAACTTCATACGAGTAACATTACATACAATTCTAGCAGATTGAATTGAAATGTATAGGGCCAACGAATAGTTGGAGCCCTTTTTTTAACTATCGGCTCTCACAGACGTTCGCAAAGAGATAATACAGATGCATGATCTCCACCGCATTCAAGCTGGTATCCTTCAACATTAAATAAAAGACAAATATTTAAATCAAAAAGGGCAGAAAAACAAAGAAAACAAAATGTCTTTACGGTATACGTACCAGTTTACCGAAGCAATTATTACATTGATCTACAATATCCACCAAAGACTTATAAATAATATGTCCTGCACTTGGCTGATTAAGGTTGTCGATCACTTTTTTGAGATATCTTACTCGATCGAATGTAAAATGAAAAATCAATGAATGCAAAATAAGATGTATGTCTAAAAATGAGACGAATATAAGCATAATTGCAGGTAATTCAAAGTGTTCAAAACAATAATTGGACGGAACATTTATACAATGTATATAAGCAACCGATACTTTAAAAATAACAATAAACAAACTGAAAAACATTATTTTAAAATTGGAATACTTTATATGGATATTCAAGTCATTGTCAATAATAAATAGATTTTCCAAAAAGGAGCAAAATGAGTGACTTTTATCACTGAAAGATAGGCACAGTGATATAGAAAAAATATGTATTATCGTATAAAATACCCAATTATAAAATAAAGGGTCATTTGAGTTCGTCGATAAAGAAAACCAAAATACAGAAAGCAAACATACAGCTGGTAGAAAAGTAAAAACCTTTGAAACAACTTTCAATTTCAATGAATTACACTTCACAAAACCAAAGTCTAATGAGAAAAAAAACTGTAAAGCAACAAAAAATGAAAGAACGATTTTAGAATATGGCGTTGTGCAGTTTCTGACATTAAAAGGTTTTGACGTTTGTGTTTTGTTCTCTTTTACTACAATAATATATTCTCGGATATTATAAATTGTCATCATGGTCGTTGAAACAAAAACTACTTCCACGTATTTCTCCTTTGAGCTTCAGTGTGTTTGTGATCCCAAGAATAATTTAATTCATATTTTTTATTACTTAAGCATTATAAAAATAACATGTTGTTCTACTTACCGTAATTGTAGTTGTCTATATGACAACCACTCAGCTCTATTTGAATGGATGACAGCTATTTAGACCAATGAGAATGCATTCAAGCTCATATTGGTGATTGGACAACTCTTTGATTTGCTATTTTACAGAGCCCGTTCAAAAGACTGTTTTGACTACCTTTTAAGAAGTAAAGAAATATTCAAAATTATAGTTTCTTTAATATCTGTAAAGATCAACTGGTTCGGGTGGTCTTATACTGTACAAAAACAAATCAATATTTTTTCAGTTTTTAAAATATGGTTCTTCTTATGTCATATAATTACGTCTTTGATTTTACAAATTGAAGCCATAATTATAAAATAAAATGAAATAGTAAACATTGAAACCCTTCTATATTTTATTTAACTATTTAAGTAACAGTCCGACAATTTCTAATTTCATTAGTGACCAAAAACACATACATTATTAAATGAGTTTACTTACCATTAATCATTTCTGTCGATGTAAGAAGCATCATCACCTTAAAAATAATTGATTGATTGAAGCTACATTTACTTAATTTAAAAATAAATAAAATGTCTTGTATTATCGTTGAGACAAAGTTACAACACGACTTATACGAGCTCAAATCCTATAGGGTGGCGTTAAATGAGCTATCTTCCAGGTCTATTCTGACCTTGTATATTAAGAGAACCTCAAATACTTTTCAAAGTGAATCAAACAATTCCAAACGCAATAGAATTGTGATTGTTATATTCCAGAGCTTTCATGGCTACCATTTGAGATCAATCCTTCGACCTTGGGTGTTATTTAGGCCAAAAATACGGGCAAAGACAATTCAAACAATATTTTTTTTAAAATACAAGGGGGCAAACGAGCAGTCGGAGCCATTTTCATGACTACCGACGTCAATAGACATACGCATAGTTTATACACAGATGCGTTGCCCCCCTTTCTCCCCCTCGCCCTCCATGGGCCACCGGCTAATTACACTTTTCCTAATGACGTCGCAAACCGTACAAAACGCAGCAATCCATTACTTTTTTCTTAAATAGTATAGGCGGCAAACAGTCAGAGCCAATTTCACGACGACGTTCCATACACATCCACATAGATGTTATACACATGCGTTCCCCTCCCTCCTCCCCCTACATGGGCCATCGTTATGTCAACAAATATTACTTACAAGATATTTCCGGCATATTTCTAAGGGTCAACTCACACCAAAAGAGCGGCGAAGGGCAGCGAAGCGGAGCGCAGTTTAGGTGTCATATGAATTTCAACTTTATTTTCATTACTATAGTACTTATTATCGCATTCTCGCGACTTCGGGAGCATTCCAGCGACTTTCCGAGCAGTCGCGGGAATCTGCGCGCTTTCCCTACCGGATGGGTCGCTTCGCTTAGTCGCTCTTTAGGTGTGAGTTGACCCTAAGACTGATGCATCTTTGACTTGAAATGATCTATGAATATTATGGATATAGGTTGGACTGTCCCTGGTTGAAGTAAAACTGGCGAGAGCGTTACAAAACATCACGCATCGGGCGAGCCGCGAGGCCAATGGAAGTTGTCATTCAAATTCGATTTTTTTTAATATAAAAAATTATAGGACATGTCATTGTACTTACGATAATCTTAGATAAAGTTATGAATCTGTGTATTAAATCAATACAGTTTTACTTTAGCTGTGTGGTCTAAAGCACCTACATTTAAATCGTAGATATTGGTTTTATTTTTTTTGTGACTAACGCCTGGACTAGTCGGAGCCCTATTCATGACTATCGACGCCCATAGCCTTATAGAGCCAGCCAGCGCCAGCATAGAGGCTATACAGATGCGCTGCCTTCCTTTCTCCTCCTACATCGCATGTGCCACCGGCTTGTTACACTCAACACGAAAGGCGACAGCACAGCTGTCACTTTACGCCGGTTTCATATAAGAGAGAGGTACCTCCCAGGTCATGTCAGCTAGATTCGGCTACATGCATGCCTGCAGTGTGACAATACCTTTACTAAATTTGCACTATTTGTCCGTCATACAACATGAAGAATAATAATCTCAACATATTGAGGTTATTTGAATGCAGCGTTGCATCTGAATAGGACAGGCTCGCTCAGGATCTCTTCAAACCCCCCCAAAGATGCTGCCACCTTGTCCCTGTTGGTGCTTTGAACTGCGGCGCCGCTAGTAAATATATTAGGATTTGAATGATGTATTTTATTAATTTGTTAGAAACATTTTACACTGATCATAATTTATTGTTAGCTTATTTATGTCAGCCAATTTTTTACATAGTAAATTATTTCTACTTTAATATCTAAACTAATAAAACAGAAGAAATTATTATTTTAATGCAATTAATATTTTAATAAAATACTATGGTTATTGTGTTGATTTTAATGTAATTAATAGAGCTAGTTTTTAAATCTTTTCAAGTATCAGTCGGAAATGGACATGAATATAGTTAGTCAACTGAGTATATTATACACGGGTGAGGGGCAAGGTACCAAGCCGATGATATTGAACAATGTCGCCTGAGGCATTCGTTGAAAAACCATTGAAGTGTTCGGTCTATACTATAAAGTGTAATAACGTAGCTGTACATTATATTATATACATTATATAAAGTAATAAACTCTCAAGAGAAGTTGTCTGGTGTTTAACTCGAAACTACACCCAATAAGTATTATGTTCCTACGAAACATTTTTTGCATGCATTTTTTCGTCGAAGACTACGAGGCTCAAATATCAAATGGGCAGGCACATAATTTCACGTAACCATTGAACGCAACCAATTTGAAATTTAAATTACATTGTGATAATAAAACATAATACATCGTTTACATTTACACACAATAATTCGTAGTTTAATTATCAGATTGCGATTTAAAAATTATAAAATACAGAATATTTGCCCTAATCATAGATTTTTTCCTAGTAGTGTTTATAATACCAATAGCTGTACCCTGCGTGCGTTGCTACGCGTGGCCGCATCTGTCTAAAAGTGATCCTACCAACTCAGAAACTTTTGTGGGCTCATGCACAACAACTTAGCTAAATCGCGTTATAAAATACAAG
>LUGF01039785.1:191363-204607 GCA_001625245.1 Calycopis cecrops
TGTAGTAAGTACCTAAATAATTTTTATATTTTTCTTTGTGTGCCGCCAAATTTTGAAATCGACAAATATGTGCCGCAACAAAAAAAAGGTTGAGAATCACTGGTCTAGGGGATCTATGGCTCACCAGCCTGCTCCTCAAAACTTGCAGGCGCTCAGACAACAATTCTGGAAGAAAACATTCTTCACCAGGTATGATTAAACTAATAAGTTCTATATCAAGCGTAAATCTCGAGGCGGTATTACCAGATACTAAATAAACAATGTATTTTTAATTTTACTTACCTTGTCATATTATTTGAAAAATCGATAATAATCATCACCTGCCAAAAGTAGGTATCAATGTAATTCATTTTAATGTCTTCAGTATACTTAATTGACACACATACTAAAATCAAGGTCAATAAACTAGCTATGATCGTAAATCAAAAATGTTTCTCCTTCCATGCATTTTATTGATCAACTTACATTTCAGCACTAAAAAATTGAGCGCTGAAATTGCAAGTAGATTCCTCTGCAATGAAAGTGATGAAGTGCCTTACGTGCGTCTCTTGATACTGGAAAGTAAGCTTACGGAAAGCGGAACGATAGTTTCTAAGATAATATATCCACGGCATGATCCAGCATCATCCTCATTCATAACGCACCGTTAGCTCGTGAGTATGGCAATACTTTTATTTTCTATCTGGCAAGATGAACTGCACCCTGGCATTGAAGATAAGGGTCAATTCACACCAAAAGCACGGCGAAGCGCAGCGAAACGGAGCGCAGTTTATCTGCCATATGAATTTCAACTTTATAACAATTACTATAATACTTATCATCGTCTGAGAAACTCGAACGAGTCGCGCGGATTCCCGCGAAGTCCCTGGAATGCGCGAGAAGTCGCTGGAATGCTCCAGAAGTCGCGAGAATTTGGTAATAAGTACTATAAATTGTTTTAAGCTTTCACGATTTGTATTCATATTTGTATACTGTAAACGGGACTTAATCGCGTTATAAAATCGAAGTATTTACCTCGATTCTCGACGTTTCGGCCGCGATGCAACGGCCGTGGTCACGAGTAGAGGAACGTGGAACGTCGAGAATCGAGGTAAATACTTCGATTTTATAACGCGATTAAGTCCCGTTTACAGTATACAAATAAGTACTATAGTAATGAAAATAAAGTTGAAATTCATATGACACATAAAATGCGCTCCGTTTCGAGTGTCCTGCTTTATTGAAGCCGAACAGAGCCCGGGAGGTACCCCTCGCTCATACGATACAACCGAAAACTGAGAGCTATGGCCTCGTGTTACGTGTGGTTTACGTAGCCGGCGAACTTTGCAAGGGAGAAGGAGAGGTAAGCAAGGCATCTTTCTTTTCGGGGTTTTGGGCCACCACTCGTTCCCACCGCTGCTACTCCTGTGTCGCCAGGATCGACAGCGGCAACTTGACCCTTTGATATGATCGCAGTGAGCAAGGCATCTGAGTAACAATCATGCGGTGTCCGTTGGCGTCTGTAGTTATCAAAAGGATTGTTCGTTTGGCCCCTTATACTATGTACTAGCTGTCTGACAGTCTTGTCGTTATTGTAAAATATGTAGTCATGGTAACGTATAACAATTTGGCCGATTGTCAACCCAATACTTTACTCTACAATATGTATATTCGAGATACCGATTGCAGCGCCATCTGCCTGGCTAATTTGTAAATCTCAACCATTCTCAAACCAAAATTTTTTGTGTGATGAAGGGCATCACACAAAAAATTTCGTCAAAATCGATCCAGTTCTTTAGGAGGTGTTCAGTGACATACACACGGACACAAGAAATATATAAATAAAGATACATATACTAAAGATACATAATAAAATATATAGGAGGATTTTTTCTGTTTTTTTTCTGTCATTTGTATTAAATATTCAGATAGGACGAGACAATTTCATTAAGTGCTCTTTAATTTATTACGCGCCAGTAGTATCGGTTTGGAATAAAAAACCATTATCTTTATTGTCCTTTACAGTCCTTCTGGCATCACTATCTACGGGAGTTATAGTATCGAGAACGTAAATATGGCACAAATACGAGTTATGACACCTAAAATTAAATTTATCAATGACCTGAAGCAAGAGAAAGTGTTTTCTAAACTACTTAATACATTCTTCATTACTGTACATTTCGTCACATCGTATGATTTCGGTTTTATGAAATTTTCACCCAAGTATAAAATGTTTTCGAGATTGCTTACAATGGTGCAACTATCTTTTTTGTTATTTCTTTCGATTTACAACTTTTACAGTATTGTCTCGAAAAATGAAAGCATCTTTTACTTTTATTTCTATATTCATCATTTTGCTAATGTATTTGTTTTATATTATTATAATAATGATAAATCATTCTATGCCTTCTTGAAGAATGCTTATATAATTGAACACGAAATAAGCGATAAACCGTACCTTAAATTTGACTTTAAATTGGTGATAGCTACAATTTTATACTTAGTTACGAAAATACTTATTTTTGTTCTCTTCTATTGCATTAATCCGAGTATTGGCGAATCTCCTATGTTATTGTTATTAATAGCGCTTTACTGCACGATTATCACCAACGTGCCATTAATAGTATACTATTTTTTATTTTCCTCAATCCACAATTTGTTAAAAAAAATCAAACTTCATACTGTTGAATCCCAATCGAATTATGTCGCTATTCAACTTCTGTATACCTTTTTAGTCGACTCAGTAGAGAAAGCGAAACCCTGTTTTGATGGAGCTGTAAGTTTTCTAACTTGTATTATCTTTATATTTAAAAATGAATCTTTGTTTGCATGTTCATATATTTTATATAAATCGTAAACTATACATTTGATCATGTGATGATCTTTAGCAAAGTTGTAGTGCATGAGCCCACGAAGATTCCTGAGTTCGTACGACCAATTTTCGACAGATGGCGCTACGCATAGCAACGCACACAGGTCACAGCTAGTTTCGTATATTTATTTAATGCCCAGAGTGTTTGCAATAGGCAAGGTCGGTCGTAACAAGAGAATACTGGATACGGAAGAACAAATATTTAGAGATCTTGATTATGGCATCCGTTCTTTCTGCATACACATTAAATTATCTGTAAATTTGTCTATATAAACTACAGAAGTAATTACTATCATATCTACAAATATACACTAATAGAAACAAATTAGAAACAAATTATACAATACCCTTTATTTTCTTTCAGTTTTTTGTGTCATTAATATTTAAAATCCCGGAAATGTTTATTGCTACGTACGACAGCCTGAAAAATACAGAGGTATAACTATAATATTTATTTTTTATATTATTACAGAAGTAGATTAGGATCGAAAAGCCAAAGAGCTAAGTTTGGAGCTCAGGTTATCTTGATTAGGTGCTAATAAAAAAAATGAAAGATGCTCTTTTGTCTATGCCAAATAACAAACATTTAACAATGGGGAATAATAAAACGAGCGCGAAATACTCCAAAAGCCAGAGCTGATTAATATTTATGAGGACTTGATGATATGATAAAGTAATCATACTCAAAATTGTTTAGACTTTGTGATGACTTTGCATGCATGCGCACAATTTTCTTTTACACACTCATGCACTATATGATTAACGTTTAACGACCTATTGACACATATCATAAATTATTTACCAATTGATTATTATTTTCATTATCATTATCATATAAAATGGCTAAACTAAACCATTGATTTAAACTTATTCATCTGACTATTATTCTATTAAATTTTATAATTTAAACTTTATTTTTAGACTTATTTTTAAGACATGATTTAGATCGCATGCAATCAAATGACATGTATTGTAAATGACATGTACGCCAGTTATTGGCATAGGTACCCATCAGAATAAGCCAAATTAATAAAAAAGTAAAAGCCAATTTTGTAAAAATGTGTGTGCTGTTGGTGTTCCAAAGTTAAAAAAGTATAAATAAATAATCTATAATTCATCTGTATTTCAGAACAATTACACGCAATTTCTTTATCTATATATCACGATTCTGATATATATTGTGATTACATTTTCATTATTGCTAATGAGTCAAAGGGTTGGAAATGAAGCAAATGAGATTAAACTGGTTCTGCACGATAAACTACTCTCAGATAGAGGTAAGTGAGATGAAGATGCAATAGATAAGAATTCATTTATTACCATTAAAGTAACTCGAAGTTTAGTAACTTTGAGTTATAGTTATATTATATAACTCGTGTTTTATGTGGTAAGCACCATTCAGTACGTTGCTAAACGCCCTTTGTACTAAACTTAGTACAACCCCTAAAAACTCAACTTCTGATATTATTTTGTTTTTCATTGTATTTAGTGTTTATATAAGTGTTCTATATGGGTTTTATAATCTGTTTATGAAAAAATGGTAATGGTTTTATTTGGGGCGTTAATGGTTTAAAGTAACTTAAAGTTTAGTAACTTTAAGTTATAGTTATATATAACTAGTGTTATAAGTGGTAAACAGCATTCAGTAGGTATATAGAATTTTTTAGGGGCAAACTTTCAATACATATGTATAGAAATTACTACACATATGCCATACGGAGAGTACTTATTACTTACCCTACTCCTTTATCTCCTTTTCATGTACCATCGGAAAATTGCCATTTTATTGTATACTTTTTTAGAAATTGGTAGTGTAATAATTACAATGAAAACATAAAACTACATAAATATTGGACATATAAAAAGGATTCCGTAATATTTTTATATTTATTAATTATATTTTTAATTTATTATTTAGATGCAGATCATAACCAATAGTTAGATATAAACTTTTTACCTCTTTCGCTGCTTGGTAGTTTATATTTGAAGCTGTCCCTTAAGATATTAAGGTACATTAGCGAAAGTGTACTCGCTTTGCTTGTCCAATTATAGCTATATTTTTAATAATTGACTTCTTTATAATGTTTAATAAATATTTATATTTCAGAAGGAAATATCAAGGATATCAAAAGATTCATAAACTATATAGAAGTCCGGCCGTTACGCTTGAAAGTCTACCACATCATACCATTTGATTTGAACTTTTTTGTGTTGGCTTTGGAAATATGCGTTACTTATTTTATTGTGATGTTACAGTTTTCCTATTTATATTAAATTAAATTAAATTTCCTATTGAATGTGTACAATTTCTTATAGCAGAGCAAGCAATCGATGAGTTGTGGTTTTCATAGTCTATGGTCAGTTTTTCGATTTTTAAGAAGTTAGAAATGTGTGTGTAAGTGTTCATAAAAGGTTGAAAAGCTTTAATTAAAAAGAAGCATCCATATATTAGTATATAATAACTTCAAAAAGGAAAGGGATTTTAAAAAGATATAAATGAAACTTAAAAAATTCGTTTCGAAAATTTACCTTTAAAAGGTAAAAAAATTTAAACAGTAACCCTTTGTATAAGCTTTTATTTAAAATGTTTAGTTATTGGTGGACACTGGACGGTGATTGTCATTCAATATATTATCATTGTTGCGCGGTCATTTGTTGGTTCATTTACTTTGATAATGGGTGTCCCAAAATTAACGCAAGATTTGAATTAAACAGAAATACAGTTTTTAGTCTTTTCATTGTTTTTTTACTAAACGTAAATTACATAGGGTAGGGTTATTTATGGAATAACACACTAAGCAAATAGTAATCATAAATATGTTCACATAGCATCACATTTGTGTTCAAAGTGTTACAAACTTTAATATTCTTGATAAATACATAAAACTCAGCCATGTTATACGAATAACAAACTGTATGTATTTATTTATTGTGTATTTTTGTATATTGCTTATATAGTTATTATTATATAGCGGAGCGGAGGGGGTTACCGTACACCTAACGAAGAACTAATGTCATTCAATAACTAATAGAGATATAAGGTTAATTTTAGGCGTGTCTATAGCAAAAGTAGTGAACTACTAGATGCTTAAACTAAAAATTAAATCCCATACATGGAAGTACAAAATTTATTAAGTTAAAAAAAAAATTAGAAAGTACGGTATCACCCTACACTTGCGGGTGATACCGTACGGTATTGATACACTCATAAATATACATTTAGGTGCAACAAAATCCACATATATAACCGCTTCTTGTTCGGGTGTAAGCACAGGTTTCCTGCCCAGCCTTGGTCTATATTCAGAGCCCTTATTTAGATGATCGTGGAGAGCCATGACTGGAACCCCATATTTTTCAGCTTTTTTTACGTAATTTGCCTCCAGCTTTTATTTATTGTAAAGCCAGCCTCATTTTGCGAGGGGAGCAGGCAAGTTTCTTCCACGTGACATCTGAAAGAAAGATAAAATTGTAAAATATTGCATCAAATCAAATCAAAAAATCACTTGCGCCTATTACCATACATAAGTGTACGAACCCACCCGATGCCGCCATTTCGTAAAAAATGTTCAATAACTAATAACTATGTGTCTTTTTCAAGGTAAAAATAATGCAAAGAAGAATCTAAATCAATATTGTGACACGTAGTTCAGTAAATAATAGAATTCAATATAAAATAAAGTACTTTCTGCGTAAATAATTCAGCTCACTTTTAATAAAAAATTGCACGTAAATGTGACACATATCCTGCTCGCAAAAGTTGTGGCGTCACTGGCGCGAGCGGCGGGGGGTGACATTTCTCTATCATCACAGGATCCCTAGACACGGACAGACTTATTCTCTCGTCACTCTTTCACCGTCAAATTCGATGTACGGTATCGCCCGCTGTACGGAATGTGCCGCCGTTCCCCTACCTACACATAACTATTTAAGTGTATAAATTAAAAACTTAATGTACTTACTAATATTGTATTTAGTATTCAAATTTTCCTGTACTATTGGACTAAATTTCACTAAGGGATAAGTTTTTTTATAATATTAAGTTTATCATGTATGTTTCTAGTGTATATTACCAAATAAATAAATAACTAAATACATTCAGGAATAAGAAATAAAAATGAGTCATAAGCGAACATATAATCCGATTTTATTTAATACGAAATGGCTAATCCGAATATAAGAAATTATATAGTCATTACAACCACAAATTGTTTAGTTTTTTAGCTGCCATCACAAATGCCATATCTTGTAACTGTGATACATACTTCGTAAATTATTCGCCTTTGCGCATTATTAACATTAATGAGCCAATACAATTTTCAGCTATATATTATCGAAAAATGTATAAAGGGTACCTATCTACATGGTGCTTCCAAACAGTGATTGCTTACAATGTTATTTTATTAATAATAATAATAATAATATTAATGTCTTTCTACCAGATTTTACCAGATTATATTACCTACTGTATAAATTTAATAGTAGTTTATGCAACTGTCATATAATGAAGGGTATTAAAACACGAGTGGAATTTTTGAAACGAGCGATAGCGAGTTTCAAAATAGTTAACAAGTGTTTAAATACCCGTGTTATATGCAGTTGCATACACTACTTTATCTTCACTAATAATAATAATAATAATAAGTTATTTATTTCTTTGAGCAAAACTTAAGTGCCTAATACAATGTTTGGAGAAAACCCTTTATGTAAATAAATACCTGTAGTGGGATTCTCCGCTCTTCCACAGGACACAAACACTTGATTAAGTTATGGTACAAACATTAAGATTATCTTAATAACACATGTCCACACCGGTATTAACACTAAAATTTGCTAAAACATATTCAAGTTGTTATACATATTAAACACAAAACTTTGTTGTTTACTCTAATACAATATATCAATATTTTGTAATATTTAACTTTACAGTATCTCGTCTGTTCAACTTTTATATAATAATATGTATTTATTTTATAATATTAATTCTAAAACTATTTGATTTTCGCTAATACTGACTAATAGAATTAATCAATTCATACCTTGGGCGTCGATTGCCGACTGTCGGCACATGCTAATGACAGTTGACATTGCAGCGCGCGCTGGGCCAATCAGGAGCAAGCGCGCGCTGTTCAGGATTTTGACATACGTTTGTCTCACCATTTTTCTCTCCCTCTCGCTCTCACACAGTGTTATAATGAGATTTTACGATATCGATTTGGATATTATAACATCATGTCAAATTGCTTAAATTGAGTTTTTTGTTGTCTGAGCTATAACAGTAGTCATTATAAGCCAAGTATTGGTAACATAAGTAGAATGTTACAACATTAGTGTAGATAAAAATATTAATATGGTATTCCTTCTAAATTAGATTCAGCATTATACATAACGTGCAGTCGGAGGCATGTACATTGTACAAAGTCATTCAATTTTTTTTTTTTGGCTTTTCACTTGATTTGCTATTGAGCTATTATATTTTTTCGCAGGCAGGTTTTTTTTAAATTTTATTTCATTTATGGATTTTTAGTTACATTACGTAATTAGTAATAGTAAGGTATAAGTAAGGACTCGATTTTTTTGTCATTGTATTATTCTTTGGTATTACAGTTATGATGATGACATATTTTTTGAAATCCTTGTGTTAAGTCCTTTAATTTGATACCCATATAGCAGTATTCTAAAAACAAAATGTTGGCCAATTCAAATGGCGTCGCATAGCCGCCATGTTTGTTTTTCTAACGTCACTATCTAAGAACATTCGGGCTGATCAGACGAGTGTAACGATACTTCAAATATGTAAATCCGTAGCGATTCTGGAGATATGAGGTAATAAAGAATATTACATACATACAAGATACGCGCGAAAAACATATAGGTGAAGGTTGCTATGATTGGACCACTTAACTTTAGGACATCTTATTTCTTGAAATATGACCAACAAATGAAAACCAATTGTTGGAATTTATTGATATTTGTGTAAATTAATGATTTATAAATTATTGGCCATGAAAGTTGAGAGTTTTACAGATATACTAAAATAACTCTTCATTGAGAAGTTGCTTTATTTGGACCACCGTCGCGTTGCCTTGAATGGACCACTTAGTTGCCATCATTGGACTTAAAAACATTTGTATTAACGGTCCAATGAAGGTGACTCAAATGAAACACAAAGTAAAAATTACTTTTTTATTGAAAAGTTTTTATAATAATCATATATTTTTTAGCAAATGGGAAGGCTTCTCATGACATTTTTGGGAGTAATACCAAACAAAGAATTCTTCATTTCAACAATGTGATTCCTTAATTCAATTTTTATATCTTCCGGAAGATCTCCTACTGACCTTATTATCTGAACTTCTTCCGCAACGTTATGGTTTTTCCCGTTCAATCTTCTTTTTAATGAGTCTTTTGGAACGCCATAGATTCGACTCGCTTCATGTTATCCAATAGCTTTTATCTTAAAAATTCTGCTGCAAGTTTCATACTAGCTTCATTCCAAGAACAAAATTTCCTTTTCTTTTTCTCTGCCGACATTCTGGAATATACAAATATAATCCGATTATAACAAAACGGTAGGTGTCTAGATACGTGCAATATAAAAATACCTACACAATACAAACAATCTATTTATTAACTTTGATATTATATTTTCAATACTATACAATAATAATTCCATTTAAATATTTTAATTTTAATTTTTATGTAAAAAAAAATAAAAGGTAGTAGTAAGATAGGTACTTTAGAAAATTTGCATTTGTATCTATTGCAATACGAAATTCACACAGACAAGAACATTTTTTAGAATTATACTAAATGAAAATAAGCAATTCGCTAAGTATCTTTGATTGGACCGGTCCAATAATGGCGTCACCATTGCGGTCCATTGATAGCAATTAGGTATATCAACATAACAAAAGCGGGTATTAAAAAACGTGCAAAGTTAGGTAAAAAACTTCATAGTCTCTGTAAGCGCAGAAACATTGGCTATGCGGACATAATACAATAATCAAACATTAATAAATACAATGCTACTTACATGGGTTTGTTGATGGCTCGATTTTTATATCACGATCACCGCCGACACAAGTGCTTACATTACTTATTGCCATGCTTCGCGAGGGCACTGAGAGGCGAGGGGGCAGGGGGTGCTGTAATGTTGCCTATCAACGTATGGAACTCGTTGTGAAATGCATAGTTTTTGAAAAAATTAGGTGATCCAATGAAAGAGCCGGTCCAATGATCGCAACCTTCACCGACCCTTCCTTGGCAAAAAAAGGTAAAAAAGAAAAAATGCCAACTATGTACTTTTTTAATTATTTTATTCTCTAGTTTTTTTGAATCCAAGTCCACTGTGTAAAATGACACAATCAAAATGTTACCTCCCCAGACCCCAATGGCGCTGGCCAAGGTCAAGACGCTGCCATCTTGTCGTGGTGGGGGGCAAATTAGCTTAATTTTTAGTACAGGTGAGTTAGTTGTATAGCAACTATTAAGTACGTGACAAAGACGTTGAGGACCGTGAAAGGGAAGGATCCGTTCAAAGGGACAACGTTACAGATGTAGTACTTCATGGGCCGAGCTTCGATGTACGCGAGGAAATTCCTGATCGCTTCTGCAGTTGAATCTGAAACTAAAGAATTTATTAACGGAATTAATATTTTTTCCCATATGCCTTCTCTTTATCTTAATACTAGATAAAGTATATTTCATCTGCGCGTGTGTATCACTGAACTCCTCCAAAAGACTGGACCTATTTTGAAGAAATTATCGTGTGTGTTGAAGGGGATTTGAGAATGGTTTAGATTCACATATCATCCCGGCAGATGACGCTGCAGTCGGTATCTCGAATATACAATATTGTAGGGTAAAGTAACAGGTTGATAATTCGGCCACATTACACGTTACCATGACAAACAACATCTGTCGTGCAACTAGTATATTATAAAATATTAATTATACAGGAAAGTATAACTCACTAGCGTTTTAAGAAGGCTAAAAGTCAAAGTGATCACTCTACGTTCAGTCTTTCGTGGTATTCAAAGTCTAAGATTGCGGAATTTCAAATTTAAAATTCAAAAGGAATATACCCGGGGCCGGCACGACCGCGGAGGTACCTCTCGCTCACAGGATACCTTCGTAAATAGAGAGCCACGCTGTCGCGTTTTGTGCGGTGTTGTGCTTATTGGATTGGAGAGGAAAGGGGGGCACCGCATCGGCGTAACAATCCCTTGCTCCATTATTAAAAAAAATATATTTGTAAAGTCAGAACCAAGTAGACAGTCGTAGAGTCGTAGACATGCGCGTAGAGACAATACAGATGCGTTGACCTCCATCCTCCTCATCCCTACATGGGCCACCGGCTACTTACACACCGCACGAAACGCGACGCCCGCGCCGCTTCGTGTGGATCTCTAAAATATACTGCTAAATATATTTATTACTAGCTGTACCGTGCGCACGTTGCTACGCCACCAACAGATACGTGAGCTTGTATTATCATAGCAATATATAAAATTCATTGGAATGATAGTGGCGCCATTCGTAGAAGTTTACCTGGTTTCCCATGAGAATTGAGCATTTTCCCGTGGTAAAAAATAATCTATGTTAATTTGTGATAATGTAGCATTCAAATGGTGAAAGAATTTATGAAACAAGTTCCGTACTTTCTGGGACTATTTGTTACATACAAACACACACAAACACACACACACACACACACACACGCACACCCACACACACACGCACACACACAGACACACACAAACAAATCTTTCCTCTTTATAATATTAGTATAGATTATCAGCTTACCACTTTCAACAATAAGTTTGTCGTGTAACTGTATTTTGATTTTGTCTACTTCGCGCGAGAGGCGTGATGCTATCATTGCGGGTATAGTTACAATCAACAAATATTGAAGTACCCAAAAATATAAGATTCCCGAAGTTCCCGACTCTTCCTGGAATAAATACGGTTGTGATCATAGATTTAGAATGTACAAGATACACAATGTCAGAACAAAGGCGAGACAAAAAAAATATTTGACAAATGTGACAATTACTACAAAAACCGTAGACAGAGTCTCTGTCTACGACAAAAACAAATATGTATAATATGACTTTGTCATTAGTATGTAATCGGGCCGCTATGGCCTCTTACTGGCGTAAAATAATTGTCATTCTGGCTCAGACCTCGGTTTGAGACGGACCTCTAGTACGGCGAACGCATGCCCTCGAACAATAGAATTTTTTCTGTCTTTTTGAAGACAAAAAACTCTTTGTTCGAAGTGCAATCGCTGTTTCCAAACCGCTTTCGCATTGTCGAGAGTGCGCGTTCCGTGTTCGTTATACGTGTGCTGTGTAGTGATCTAGTGAAAGTGACGTATTTCTCTCCGTTTAAGCCCTAGCGGGGTAAGCCTAACCGACGCGAGGCTTTTGTCGCGAATAATTTGTACCGCTGCAAATTATCGTTTGTTGTGTAATTTAGTGTCGCGCTTTGTTTAGTTTCCCCGGGAAACTTTAACTTCAGTGTGTGAGCGGAGCAGTAAGTACACTTGCATTATCACACCACCGCATTTAGCGGGGTTCAAAACCCACCCATCCCGCGTATGCGGGATGGACTAGGAGTCTTTGTAGTGTGTTTCCCCTTTGTCCGATATCTGAGTCAGAATGTCGTAAATTCCCCCCTCTCATTTATAAAATCTATTAAGTCTATTAAATACCTCAGTCATGAGGAATTTGAAAGATTTAAAAGATTTTAAAGATCTCACCGACGAGCACATCTTTACGTTCTTGTCCGCGAAGCCCGAGGTTAAAACCTCCATCAAAAAGTTTATTTGGGACGAGCCCCCAGCGGAGGCTGAAGCCTCCCCTGTCGAGGCGATGTCCGTAGACCCGGCCCCGGTGCCGGAGGGGGAGTTCATAGAGGTGACTACTAAGACGAAAAAGCGGAAACGGCGCAAAGGCAGCGCCGGTTCCGCCGGGTCTTTGTCCCTGCCTGCAAAGGCACTCAACCAGGGCCCGAGCCCTCTCCCCCCCAGTCGCCCCAGTTCACCCGTGGCCCAGTCCCCGGCTAAAACTGGAAAGAACGAGCCCGCGAAAGTGGACGTAGCGACCGCTAAAGCGGCTACAGCGTCCGTCGGAGCGGGAACTACATCCGCGAAAAAGGTCGCGGTCGGAAGCGCGGTCTCAGTTTCCGCGAACGCGGTCTCTAAGTCCGCGAAACCGACCACGGGGCCTGTGAAACCGGATGTAGCTACCGCTTCGCCGGCCGCTGTGGCGGTCTTTGTGGAAGCTGCGAAAACCCGAGCGGACTCTGTTCCGAAGGCGGCAGCCGGCCCCTCTATGGAGGTTGACCCCGAGGTCACGGCGAAAAAGCCAAAACGTCCCCCCCCGGTAGT
>LUGF01039785.1:206824-217384 GCA_001625245.1 Calycopis cecrops
TTCTGGGCATAAAATGGGATACTTTTTATCCTGGAAAAATACGTAGAAAAAAATAAATCCATCCACGCGAAGACCGACATCCGCGCGGACGGAGTCGCGGGCGGAAGCTAGTCTATAATAATTACAGTAATTAATCAGACTTATTTCTAAAGTATGTACGAAGAAATATATAATTTTTATTTCTATTTCTATTTCTAAGTTGGAGGTATCGCCAATAGATACTTGTATGTTTTCTCTAGATTATGGCCACGATTGGAACTTGTAACTTCAAAAAGATCCATTTCCTTCTTAATAATTTTAGATAGCTCAGTTTCTGTAAATGATTCAGGAGCAGGGGACACATTTTTCATGCTGTTTTCTATTTCAAGCTGAAGTATTTCTTCGAGGTTTAAAGTACTTTTGTTTGTAGTTGTTGGGTCGCATATTTGCATATATTCGGAATGGGATGCCTCGGCTTTGTCTCCTACAGCCTTTTTAGGATTTAATCGTTCATTTAACGAAACAATTTAAAAAGAATTGTTAGTACAAAAGACATGTAGATAAATTGGCGGGTAAACAGGTAGGTACGCTTCGTTTCGTGCAATATATATTACACACAATTTTACAGATCATTAAAATCAGTTAGATTGTGAACTTTGTTCTTTCGTTCACAATTTTACGGTTTGCTCAGGGAAGATTATAAACTAACGAAAAATAATGCGTTAAACTGTGAATGGTTTGTTCACAATTTTTCGACAATTTCCAATTTCGCGAGTTATTTTGTAAACTAACGGTTTTTACAATCTTATGGTAACATACATATTTTTAAATGAAATTAATTTATTGATCCCGAAAATCCCGGGATTAAAGAAATTTAATTCCGGGATTTTCGGGACTGAAAATGGGCCGGGATCCCGGGATCCCGGGATCCGGGATCCGGGATTATATCCCCTAAGCGGAATAAATTATTAAGTATTAAGTGAAGAATAATCTTAATTGTTTTTTTTTAATTAGAAATAAAATAAGTCTTATATTTTGTGTCGATGATTTCCAAAACCTCAAAGCAAGAAGTAATTTTGCTAAATTCTGTCTAAGACAAGACTCCTTAAACTTCCTCCAAATTGGACGTCCGTTGGTTTATGAGCATATAATACTAACTGTATTCTGTGTAATTATAATCCAATAAAGTGTAAAGTGGTTCTTTTTAGATGTATGATTTTTATGATTTTTGATAACAATAAGACGAGGTGGTCATTCGTAATATAGTTACGTCTTTGACATTATAAATTGAAACCATAATAATAGAAATAGCAAACACTGAAACTAATTTTCCTTTAATTGCCATTACTAAGTGAGGTTGAAAATTTCTAATTACATTACCGTCATCGAAAACACACATTATTAAATGAGTTTACTAACATTAATCATTTTTATTGGCATACTAGCTGTGCCGCGCCGTTTCACCATCGCACATTTCGAGCCCGTGGAAAACCATCCCATGGCATCCCACAGGAACATTTTAAACAGGGATAAAAACTATCCTACGGGTTAATCCACGTTACTCTCTGTGTATGCCAAATTTCATGAAAATCGGTTCAGCAGTTTTTGCGTGAAGGAGAAATAAACAACAAACATACAAACTTTTGCATTTATAATATTAAATAGGATGCATAATGAACATAAAATAGATTGATTGATTGAAATTATATTCAATGAATTTAAAATAAGGTAAACCAATTCAAGACGAATAATTGCCGTAGAGACAAAGTTACAACACAAAGAACAGTGACAAAATGTTATCCCATCACATCTGAGCTTACTTCCAATAACTTATATACCAAACGAAAACAATAAATTACCAGCGTTTGTTAAAAGTATTGAGCGGACAAGGGAAGACGGGAATAAAAAAAACGTTTTAAATAGATAGTTGATTGACTATTTTGATCATTTTTCATAGCGAATGTTGCCAGAACTTAACATATCTTGCATCCCGATCTTAAATAGTATTTTTATATGTGCATTGTTATATTAAATAGAGAAAAATAATAAACGTTTGATCATTTTATTACTTTTCTGAATTAAATATTACTGAAATTGTGAAATGATATGGGGATTTTGAAGCTTACTTGCTATTATTTGGCCTAAAAAGCTAGTATCCATTTCTGAAAAAATATTGTTTGCTTTTTAACGGTTCTGTACGCTGTTTATTTAAAAACTTAGTTGTGTACTCATTATTATTTTACGTTTTCTTTGATTTTTACTGTAAGTGTACTATCCAATATCCAATATACTTTTGTATTGGACCCCGATTATTACGCCATTAGTAATTAATTCACATTTTAAGTGACATAATATGTCAGATGTAGGTACATAACACCGTATGTCAACTTGAGACTTTTAAATCTAAATTTCTTTTTTTCCCTGACTTTTATAATAAAAAGTCTTGCACGGATTTGTTCAGAAAGTAATGAATAGTAGTAATATCAAACGGTATTTTTTTCATTGAAAGTAGTGATAATTTGTAATGGGATAATCTAATGTATGGAAATTTGTCATTGCTCTTTTACTCATTAGGGTTAAGATATTTTATTACAATATTAACTGCCCTTTCAATTCTAATCAGACATTGAATATTTAAGTAGTCCTCAAGGACGATGAAGGTTGATGGAAACGAGTCCCAACGCAATGGGATTGGGTTTTTTTATTCCAGAGGTCCCACGGCTATCTTGTGAGGTCAATTCTAAGACTTTGGTTTGTGTTATATAGGCCTAAATTACAAATCAAGACAAATCAAACGGATTTAAATACGATGGCGTTGCCATATTTTATTGCGGAGTTGGTACGGATATCTTAAATTTCCGTCATCAGAACAAGTTGAATGCATTTCCAATTTACACACTGTGTAGCAAAACTTTAGTTCAATCACATTTGAAAGTGGATCTAATTAATCTTTCAAGCATATCGTCAGAAACTACTGCCCGGAATGGGCAATACAAAACTACCTAATTGATGCTAATAAGAGCATTTAAAATAGCTCGTTTTCTACATCTATTTATTTAGTTAAACAATTTTATATTTTTTCATGTTCTGGTATAAAATTTCAATGAAATTTTCGAGACATTATTCTATATCATATAAGCAAGCAATTCTTTGCTCTAAAAAATAATTTTAAGCGTTTATTTTAACTTCTGCGTCAGTCTAGTAGCGTATTTTACGTATATTATTGCATTATTGTTGTTATGGTTTTATAGTTATAGTAATTCTACTTAATTTTCTGCAATAAAACAACTCTAATGAATTTTATCCTTGTTTATTTAATTATTTAACAAGCCCGACGTTTCAGAAGCTTTACAGTGACCACAGGTGGACTGAGACATGAGATTGGGAGAGGATGCTTCTCTTTCTCGCATCCTTCCTATGGGAAGGATGCGAGGATGCGAAAAAGGAGGAGGAAAATTAAGAAGCGAAAAAAGAAGGAGGAAGGAGGAGGAAGGAATAGGAGGATGGAGGATATGATTCTTGCTGGATGATCTTAAGCTTGTGTGGTGCTCCAAGGCATTGAGTTTTCTTTCCACACACGACGGTACCTAACATAGCTTTGGTTAATGCGCACCTGTAGATTGGTGTTGAGGCATAAGCAGGCTGCTATTGGGCCTGGGCCTTTGCAGCCGCGTCCTAAGATGAACAACCTAGAGCACTTAAAAAGGATTAGATATAATCAAACTTCCAGGTTCTTGAAAAGGGTTATCGATAGTGCAATGTCGGAATACGTAGGCAAAATTGTCCAGAATTTAGTGCACCTTGCCTCAAAAACTCGCGCTTTTTTTGTCCCTCGCCAAGATTATGTTAAGGAATTTCGCTCACTTCTACGTTGACTTAGGGATTCCACCGCCCACCATCCCGCGATGGGAACACGCCATGCTGAACATTAGTTTTCGGCCCGAGTTATGTGCGTAAAGCACTACTTTCCTTGGACAGTTTTAAGTTGAGTTGGCTCGACGGCTTCGCACTGATTCTGCTGCGGACAAGTGCTTCTGAATTGACACCGGCGACGACGCGTCATTTTAGATACTACTACTCTGCTGTCTGTCCCAAGCTCATGGAAGACAACTATTTTGCACCCAATCCTTGATAAATGCTGCATCTAACTACCGACCAATTGCGATTACACCCATATTTTCCAAAATTAGGGAATTGATCGTTAACTGTCAGCTTCTGCGTCATTTAGATTCATTACAATTATTACATTAGAATTACAAATACATTACAATATTATGTGCATCGTACAAGTCACTTTTACACACAATAATATAGTCATTAACTATCGAGATATAAAATTGTTATTATTAAATTGTAGTATTAATTTACATTACGACAACAATTATTATTATAATAATATTATAACAATACATTATTTGAAACCAGACAAAATAAATAAACAAGAATTTACCTATAATTGAAAAATTATTTCTATTTCAAGTTCCGAGAAACGTGTTAGTTAATAAATTTAAAAAAAGATCAATTTGTAGACAGCTGTACAGCAATAATGAAATATGTACTGAATATACTTATCGATTCCACCACCAAGGTAAGATTTACAGGAAAGATTCTAAACAATGTGTATCTAAAAGGGTTCAATTCCAAGTACTTGAAAGCATCAACAAGTGTATTGTGTAAAGTTGTATCTAAAAATAGAAATGGTTTGTAGATTAAAAAAAATATATATACTACAATTAATAAAAATTTCGGTCCACCTAGACAGCCGCACATTTCAAGCGTGAGCATCTGCATCTCTTTATTTATTTAGGACTGTGCTTGTGAGCTATGTAACACACAAGCATATACCTATACCTACTCCTATTACTTGTAAACTCGGCATTCTGTGTTTGTAAACGGCTTGAATTATGAAAATGAAAATTATTAACTGTCGTATGAAGTTAAAAAATGTACTAACCAACACACTGCGAAGAGGCGTTTAATAAAATTAATCTCATGTTCTATATTTCATGGCATATAGCTTCTACAAATATGGCAGGAGTAATGCAGAAAACAAATGTTACAGCAAAATATACAAAAGTGCCAAGCAATTCCTGTTAAAGTAAATAAAAAATTAGATACTTTTACATATTCAACAAAGTATTAAAAAAATAGTCAATATATAAAAAATTACATTTACCTGATTAGAATGGGTATAAAAAACATCTTTATTCGCGAAGCATAATAATTTACTGAAACATACTATTAAAGTACTCAAGATCTAAAAAAAACAATACAACATTATTCACATAAAATTATGGCGGTTAGGCTTTCAGCTATAATGTGAAATCAATGAGAAGGAAGGAGGATAAAGAGCAGCGCACCTGTATAGTCTCTGTCTTAGGGCGTTGGTAGTATATACTATACTATAATATACTTTATACTATAAAAAATATAATATCTATTGCATCTATTGTTCTTTGAAAACATTGGTGAAACGACTAAATGGAGAATCAGCCTAATTAAACTCTCTCTTTCGCCGTCAATATAACAAGAGCTATTTTGGTGTGCCTTGTTGTTGATAGATCCGGGGCACCTCAGTATTGGCGGCCGATGGCGCCCGCGGGGTTTTAGGGTATTCGGTTTATCCGCGAGTCCCACACAGCCCATAGGATTCCACCCAAGACCGAAGGCAGTGCATCAATGCATTCCCCCCCCCCAAACAAAAAAAGAAAGAAATTAGCTATTTTTGTGTAAACTTGGTTGTTTAGCATCTTTTAAAAGCAGTTTAGCAAAGACAAAAATTAAAAACGTGAACATAATTAATTAATTCTATTTTCTACAATATTATTCAATATACGATAAATTTGAATTGTAATATTACCATAACTTTTGTCGAGTTACCGTTGTTATTTATATTTCTTATCAACAAAGAATACTGTTTAAGATACATTTGAATGTTCAATGTTTCCTGTTCTTTGATTAGTGGGTCATTTAACACTAGTTGTTTCACGCTACTGTTCATATTTCCACGTAGAGTTTGCATTACCATCCAGAGTGTTTCAAATTTTAATATTCGTGTCAAATGCATAAAACTCAGTTCTGCCGCACAAATAAATCCGGGAATAAGGATTAAAAATGACTTTTATGCGAGAATATGATATGAAATTTTTGCATACGTAACGGCCAATCCGAATGTTAGAAATGATATAGTCATAACAACCCCTATTTGTTTAGTTTTTAAGCTACCATCACAAATGCCAAATCTGGTTTGTATACTTTGTAATTCTGATACATATTTCGTAAATTGTTCGCCATTAAACATTATTGATATGAGTGAGCCAATGCAATATTCAGCTATGGAATATCGAGAAATCAATGGTTCAGGGTACTGAATAATCCAGATAATGATTGTAAGACTATACACGAAGCAATATAATTTAATTAATATGTTCTTTACGAAGTCTTGAGTAGTTTCAGAATATATTCCTAGCATTAGGCGTAAATAATTGATAGAATTGATCGTTGGAAAATTTGTGCATTGAAAAATACGATTTAGTTTCCGTTACCTACTTCAGTTTATGGTCATATGTACAGCATCACGCTGGTAAGCTGTTTAATCCGATGGTCAGAACCGTTCCCAGTTAGTAATATTACGGCTGGAACGGTAACCCTAATAATATTTAAAAGCTGGATATCTCGTTCTGGTTGCCCTTCAATGCTAACTAACGACCAGGGTAGACAATTTGAGAGCGAATTGTTCACTAAACTGATGAAGTATTTAGGTATTCACAAAGTGCGCCCGACACCTTATCACCCTCAGAGTAAAGGCATGATCAAGCGTTGGAGACCCCTTAAAGTAGCTTTGAGCTCATTGGAATGGTAACAGATCTTGGGTAGACGAACTCCCCTTAGTTTTGTTAGGGCAGCAAAATGGACATATGGTAACTCATTAGGACTATATTAAAATGGCATAAATCTAATCTGAGTCTTTACTTACTATGTATGGCATAAACCATACATGGCAAGTAGTAAGTACAGTAAAATTACTGTGCTTATTACTTACCATGTATGGTTTTGAAACATTAGGTTTAAACATTCAACGCAATATGCGTCATATCATTATCAATTCCACCTCAAATTGGCCGAGGCTTTGTAATTATATTAAAAGTGAATAACCAAACGATATAAAACAATGTTGTATATTCAAATTGTAGACTAGAATATAAATAAGTTTGTATAAATTCAACAATGTAGATCTCATCATCAACATTATAACTGAACTTCGTCCATTCACAGTGGAAAAGTCGAATTTATTTAATATTCAACCCTCTTTGTCTCAAAGATACCTAGGTATCCTATAAATAAATTTTGAAGAGTTCAGTAAGATCGATAAAACACGTTGAAAAATCAAAACTAGTTTCAGCTTTTATCATTTAGATCAGAAATGGTTATCGCTTTCTATCTTCACCATGCAGATTTAGGAATAAGTGATATGAAATATTTTGCACTTTGTTACTATGATTGACTTGATAAATATGACCATTCTTAGACGACCGATTGGCTTATTTAGTATGCTCCGAAATTCAACGATTCGCACAATAACGAGATTATCTGATATAGTTCTTCAAGTAAGCAATGTGAAGTGGCAATAGGTAGGCCGCATTACTCGGAGAACTGATAACCGCTGGAGAAGAAAGGTTCTCTAGTCCCGGTCCCCTCTGGAAAGCGGAGTGTTGGACGGCCCTTGACCCAGTAGACTGGTGATTTGGGTAAAGTTGCGGGGAATCACTAGCAAACATCTTGTGATTATCAGTTGTGGCTCTATCTGAGGGAGCCTAATGAGCAGTGGAGGTCTTTTGGTTATTAATGATGATAATGATGATGATTGAGTTGTTTTTATATTTTGTGATTCAGTTCATAAACTAACTGACTATATTTAACATTAAAACTATTGGTGTGTTCCTAGATCTAGCCAAAGCATTCGACACGGTATCTATCCCCATACTTATTTCTATAACTAGAACGCATTGGCATTCGGGGTACTCATTTGAAACTTTTTAATAAATACCTCACAGGCAGAACACAACAAGTCAAGATGGATAGACGACTGACCTATGAACTGTCAGCCTCTCACGGCGTGCCACAAGGCAGCATTTTGTACCCAATACTATTTCTTGTATATTTAAATGACCTTCTCGATGCAAAATCTTATAAAATCATATCCCATGCTGATGATACAGCACTTCTCTTCTCAGCGGATACGTGGGAGAAAGCTTCTGAACAAGCACAAATAAATTTAAATGATGTAACGTTGTGGTGTAGCAAAAACTACGTACACTAAACACAGACAAAAAAAGGCCAGTGAGCCACCAAGTACAGTTTCATTAATTGCTGACACCTGCTGCTCGAACTCCGACTCTTGCTTCTGCGGTCCTCTATCAGACATCAATCAAATCAAATACCTAGGCGTTACTAATTAGATTGTAAATTAAAATTCAAACGTCATTTTGAACTTGTAACATACATCAATTTCCTAACAATAGCAGAAAATTGATGTATGTCTTTAAAATGCTTAGACAAATTACTGCCCTACATGACTAAAAACAGATTTATAAAGCCCTATAGTCACTCTATTAATTCTTGGGGAGGGACTAATAAATGTATAGGTACTACTACCACTAGAAAGAGCACATGGAGCGCTTATTATTATTTATTTATTTATTTACCACAACTTAAAACTATCATTACAGGTTATGCCTAATGCGATAGCTTAGTACATACAATATATTTTAAATTTACATATCTTACATATATAACAAAATAGTGTATAAATGTCTGTAATTTTTTTTCGGTAATTAATTATCGTATAGTACTCTTTTAGAGACCATACACACAGACGCCCTTGTGAATTCACTCATAGAACAGGTAAATAAGTCGAGGTTTTCAGCTATTAAATTGATTGTGTGAAGTGCGCGGGTTAAAGGCGCCTCTCTGAGAAGTTTAGTTCTGGCGTTTGGCACCCAAAATTGCATATTAAGAGATACGTAGTTGCAGATAATTCCTGTTTAATATCATTGAGTTATATGTACTGTACGTACGTAGTACTAACAACTCACTGTTTAAAATTAATGTTATAAAATAATAGATACTTATTTTTTTATATTTATTTTACATCCAATCAAGTGCATAGATTACAACAACACTTACAAACAAATCTCATCAAAACAGCGATGATCTAAGAAAATAAATGTTACTAAAACACACAGTTTAGAAATTTCAATGGCTACGAAATAATTAATTATTTTTCGTGTGAATTATGTGTAGTGAATATTCTTGCGTTCACAATTTTTAAATTATTTTTATTTGTTTATTTAAAGTTAATACCAAAATACACACATTATTATAGATGTCGTATATTTATTTTTATTTAAAAAGGCGTAAACATTAATATACATGAGTAAGTTGCAATGCTAAAATTACATAAGTGACCATAAAATTGAGAATATTTTCAATAAGATCAATATTCAAAGGGAATGTAAGGAGAATTAGGAATTTAAATTCTCGACCTTTTACATATTCAATAAATTGTTTCAATTTATAAGTAACAACGTTACCTGCAAACAAATATTAAAAAAAAAATGTTAATAATTTTTTTTTTTGGTGTTACTACTATTGTTTTTTGAAAAAATATTTGTGTAAACAATAATGCATATTATTCTAATCCTTTCTTTCTTGAACAATTAAAGTTTAATATTCAATAAATGTATATATTAATTAGACTAGAGTTTGTGAGTAGATATAAAATAAATTCACCTTTAGCATGTTGAAGAACTTTGTTGTGTAACAATACTCTTATTTTGTGAGTATCTTGTGATAATGATTCCGAAGCGATTGCTGGTAAGAATATTACAATAAATAAGTAAACTATCATGCCCAAACTAACAACACTGAAATCATCCACCGTCTGTAAACACAATAAAGGGTCAAATTCTTAAATATAATTAATTATATTATGGTAACTCTATCTTATTGAAATATATAGATACCACTAAAAATACTACAAAATAATATAGTTTCCAAGAGGAAATCGGATATGTGGTATAAGTATGGTCTGTTAAAAATGTATAACATTGTTTGATCAACAGTGATCATCAACAGCGGCGTAGTGGTTTGTACTTCAACAGCGGCGCAGTGGTTTTCTATTGAGCGAGCACTCCCAAAACAAAACAACACATCAAATCTCAAATCAAACAGCTTAAAATTATATAACAGAAAGATAAGATATAATACGAGGCTAGTTAGTAGTCATTTCTACAATAGGGACACATTATTTATTACGTAGATCCCAAGCAGTGACAGTCAAAGGCTCCAGTAACATGAGTACCCCAGGGCTCTCATCTCGGAACACTCTTGATCAATATTTTTGTTAATGACGTACAGTCTTGTGTTAAATATTCAACTATTCTTCATTATGCTGACGATACTAAAATATTTAGAACAATTAAAAACGCTTCGGTTTGTGAAAGTCTACAGAAGGGTCTTATTAATATTTGTCAATACTGCCACGGTAATTTACATTGCTTTAATATCATTTGAGGGATT
>LUGF01039785.1:225464-244829 GCA_001625245.1 Calycopis cecrops
CCCCCCCCCAATACTTAAACAATTGCGACACCAGCTACTCACAAACTATACTACCTCTTACATATACTACTACTGGCTGCGCGCTGCGGTTTCACCCGCGTAAATTTCGATCCCGTAGAAAATAGAAAACCATCCCACGGCATCCCATAGGAGCATTTTTTCGGGATAAAAACTATTCTATGTAATATTCTATATAAAAACTATTAATCCAAGTTACTCTCTATGTGTGTGCCAAACTTCATGAAAATCGGTTCAGCAGTTTTTGCGTGAAGGAGTAACAAACAAACATACAAACTTTCGCATTTATAATATTAGTAGGATGTACTAAATATGCATAATGTACCTCTGTCAGCGGCTTCACTTTATCGGACAAATGATAACCCCCGATGTTCTTGTAATTCTGGGGGAGCGCGATATTCTCCCCGATGCACACGTTCGAGTTCCCCAGCACCAGGGACCCGTTGTACCTCACGTCGTCGAAGTCGGGCAACTCCCTCCCTCGTATGGCTATAGCTTTGCCAAACGCGTCTTTGAATAGATTCACCTCTTTGGTTTTCACTTGCCTGGAAAACAAATGAAATTTCATTGTTAATTGACTTACATGCATTGTTTTTATACAGGGTTTTTTTTAGTCACCGGCCAAATTTTAAAATAAGGAAGTAGACATCATTCCAAGAGTGTGTTTTAAATTTTATCGTCTAATTATAATATTTTATTAAATAAAAATCGATTTGAAATGGTCCTTAAAAATACATCGAATTGTTGTTATTACACGAAATGTATCGACTTCAAGGTCAGTGACGTCGGCCTACCGTGAGTCGCGAGTGGGATGCACGTGGTGACCAAGAAGTATGTTTTACAACATGGGACAAAGTAATTGTATTTGTAACGATGCTGCAGATGAACTAGCAAAAAGGGGAGTAAATATGGAAGTACACCAAGCCTTATTGGCGGGCAGAGACAACTACACACAGTCTAGGAAAGCAATGCCGCAATACAATCCCAGACTCACAAATCAACTGATCAAACAAAAACGACATGACCTATGCGCCATAACAGGACACGGTCATTATAACAAACATCTTTTCACTATAGGTGTCACGGACAGCCCGCTATGCAGAGCCTGCCTAGAGGTAGAGGAGACAGCAGCTCACGTGCTCACGGAGTGCACGGGAGTGGCAGAGCTACGAACGTCCTACCTAGGAAACCCTGAAACGCTCCAGACGGCATGCGCCAAGATCAAGAAACTGGTGGCCTTCCTGAAGGAGCTAAACTGGAAATGAAATGTGAAAGTGAAAGACGTGTGAAAGAAGATGAAAAATGCCCACCCACACGCAAAAAAGGCGCGAGTTGCGGAAAAGGCCCAGGACACAAGTAACAAGTAATTGTATCTAATTATTTTTTTTAATTTTTTATTTCATAAATCGAATGTAGGTATTATTGATTCTGAACCAAACCTGAAAATTTGGTCGGTGGCCAAATAAAACCCTGTATAGTACAGGGAGGCAAAGCAGACGGATACTTTTGACTACCGACGCGCAAAGACATCCGCATAGAGGTTTTACAGATTCGTTGCCCTCCTTCCTCCTCTCCCCTCAATGGGCCACGGGAAACGGGCACCTAAACAACAGCACAGTCTTCACTTTGCGACTCTATTGTGTCGTGCCGGTCCATTTCAGATGCAATTACACAAGCAACAGCATACCTCACAATGTTTTCTATGTCGATTTTTAAGCATTCCGTTTATCATTGGATGTTTACTGCTCTTTTGCTCTGCCCCTGTTCATACAATTAGCAAACTTCTGTCTGCGGTATTGCAACTAAGCAGAATTAGCTTAGAACAGGGGTGTCAAACTCAATTTTGCAGAGGGTCGTATAGGTTTAGAATACGTGGGCGGGTCAGGTTCAACTAAAAAGAAATAAAACTCATCGGTGTCAGGTAGGGGTGATATATTGTGATCGCGGGCCGTATCTTTAACATCCCTGGTTTAGAACGTCATTTAGAACGCTATCGTGTAAGCGAGAGGTACCTCACTGATCGCGCCGGCACAATTTCGCGATGGATTCATGCAGCGTGGCACTACCTCTGACTAAAAGAATATGGATAAATTACGTATTTACTATGTGTAGGATCCATTTTTTTTTATTTATTTTTTTTTTTATTTTACGCTCGCACAAAAACATGGGCGTTTGCTGATTTCTGATGATGATTGTGATGATGATGACTGTTAATTAGTGACTAATTACTTTTAGTGCTGTTAATTAGTAACCCATAAAAGTACCTATTTATAATTATGTTATAATACAAACCATCAATAATCTACAATTACATTAATGGCATGGTAGATAAACGGTTTTCAACTTCTGCAATTATACTAATGGATAGGTGCTGGCAACGTAATTTTATTGTTATATTGTCATGTATATTCTGAAACTACATAACACGACACACAGTATATAGCGGAGAGCAGTAGTAATAACTCAATCACGAACCTGATGCATAGGAAAATTGAATAAATCATGGCTATACTTTCTACTCCAAGTCCATTTTTATATACATATATGGCACGATATAGCTATTATAGTGAATTATATCTAAAAAGATAAATTCCTACCCCCTTATTAATAAACATAGAATAACTTTATCCAAGTAATAACCTAGTAATAAACTGACATCTGCCAAATTCCATACTAATAAACACATAAAATGTATGGAATTTGACAGATGTCAGTTTATTACTAGGTTATTACTTGAATAAAGTTATTCTATGTTTATTAATAAGGGGGCCAATGTTTTATATACAATTATCGTGTCACAATGTTAGCTACCATCCTCCGCCGATACGGCTCGAGCGATTCTTATGAAATTTTGTATTTGATAGGTCTGAGAATCGGCCAATATTTTTCATCTCGATATTTACATGGGAGCGACACTTACGCGGGTAAAACCGCGGACCGCAGCCAATCTTTTATATAAACTTTCTCCTTCAATAAGTATGAAGAGAGATACACATATAATATGTATATATCAGGGTATCTGATGAGACATTTTGATCACTCATAGATATTAAACATTTTAGTTGATAGAGTCAACAATGTATGTTAAAAAGTAACTTCGAAGAAATCACAAATGCAAAGGGACTAAAATCGCATATTGTGGTCACCGTAGTACTGACGAAAGAGAAGCGCGCAGCAGTGCAGGGCCGTTGACTCGTCTGCCTTTACGTAACGTTATATCAAAGTATTCAGTAAATCCTAAAAATTGACTACATTTTGGTAAAAAAAATATTTATTTAATGACATATTCTGAATGAGAATCGAGTACTGAATACCCTATTTCAAACATGAAAATGACTCAGCCGTCGTCAGTCTGTAGATGAATGTATAAATGGATCTAGAAAAAGCAAAGCAAGTGTGTAGGGATTCTGTAATACTTCGTTTTCTCTACCTACCCCGACAACGTGAAGATATGTTGTTATTATTTTTATTATTAGTATTACATAAAATACGTTACCATTTATAATAATGTATCCACAATGTCTGCCACATGTTGTAGGCGCGGTTCAGTAGAGACAGCGAGTTTGTCCTGGACAGGTGCAGCACGTTGTACGAGGGGTTGAGGGGCTCGTCTATGAGGGAGAGGATCGAGGTGTGGGGAACCAGCGAGGAAGACCAGATCAAGGGGCAGTCGAAGACTGCTGCAAACCTGGAATGACAAAATAATACTACTTTTATAAAGTGTGTGTTATGTATTCTAAATATACAACATTGAAACCAACGAGAGGCACAAACACAAATGAAACCACGTATACTATATATGCCTACAGTTAATCCGAAACTATTAAAAAAAAGTTTGCGAGAAGTATACGAAAATACTTTTTCCAAGTTGTCAAGTGAAATAGCTTAATAATTAAGAAAAAATGTAAACATCCTTTGGACTGACCTATCGTGACCTGCGTAACGAATCGGCGACGCGTGACGTCGCATTTGTATCTACACAGCGAGCGACAACGTCGGTGTAATGATCCTAGTAATTAGTCAGTTGATCTCGCAGTCGGCATATACATCGTGTACGAAGTGAAAAAAGACTTTATAATATACCTGTGGCGAAAACTATTGCTCTGATTGACCTGATTTTTGTTAGCCTGAAAATGATACATTAAATATGTGGTTTCATTTAACGCTTCTCGGTTTTATCGAGCTTGTATAAAAATGGATGTTTGTCTGTATGTCCTATAAAGAATCGTAAACCATGCATTTTAACTTACCACTTTTGAAATGCCGCCTGTACCTTTTTTTTATAGTATAAGAGATTAAACAAGCAGTACCTACAAATAAATATAGCTAATTTTTTTTATAATATAAAAGTTCAAACGAGCAGTTGGTGCCATTTTCATGACTATCGTCGTCCATAGACATGGGAATAGAGGTTACACATATGGGTTGCCCGTCTTCCTCCTCCGCCCATAGCCCACTGGCTACTGCCACACCGCACGAAACGCGACAGCCCAGCTGTCTCTATACGACGGTTTCATGTAAGCGAGAGGTACCTCCCCGGTCGTGTCGGCCCAATTCGGCTGCGTGCATGCATACAGTGTGGCCCTACCTCTTACTAACAAAAATAAAAAAGCCCTACCCTGCTCCCATTTCACAATACAGCCATTCGTTGATGACGGCGTCGAACTTCTCGCTTGGGTCGTTTATCAAGTTCTGCACGGGTTCACTCAGTAGTGTGAGACGGGCTACATCCAACATCACCTCGGTCACCATTTCCTGGTTTTGGAAGTCCAATATTTTGTACATTATCTTCTGTAGATCGAAGACATCTGCAACATATTTAAATATACAATTTAATTTATTCCAGCGGTTCCCAAAGTTGTTTAGGCTATGAATCGTCTAATTAACGTTTCCGCCGAGGTTGGAAAAAAGTTTCCGGGGCCTCGCCAGTCTTTGGGAATAAGTGGCTTATAATTGGTATTTCTCTGATTAGTAATGAGTTCTAAAACTACACAATGTTGTTTGCTGTAATATATAACTATATAAGAACCTGAATTGTAACAGTAATCAATAGAGATTACTTTTTTAAATATTTAAATAAATACCTAACAAAATTAAGAAAGGGGATCGCGACCCATAGTTAAAAAACCCTGACCTAAAATAATACTAAAAATGTGCTTTGTTGTGCACACATGATAAATACAGACAAATAAATATAGCTCAATCAACAAGCCCGCGTGGATTTCGGACTTCAAAAATTGAGTTATTTTCCTAACAACACAGTTATTATCTATCATTCCTCTTGAACCGCTCTATCTATTAAAAAATCCCATCAAAATCTGTTGCGTAATTTTGAAGATCGAAGCTTACAGACACACAGACCGCGGAATGCGAAAGTTTGTTTCATACTTTGTAGCGATTTAACATGCAATGTAACATATACACTACTAGCTGCGTCCCGCGGTTTTACCCGCGTAAATTTCGATCCCTTGGAAAATAGAAAACCATCCCATGGCATCCCATAGGAACATTAGGGGATGCCATGGGATGGTTTTCTATTTTCCAACTAGACGTACGTAAAGACAACTGAGATAACATTACATTATTGTATATTGTTGATCAAGGGTCACAGCAAGTAACCTGTGCCGTCTATCACTCCCAAAGGTCACTTATTCTGGATACAAAGTAATCTTTATTTTAATCTGGATTCGTATCACATTCATGAAACATATTTATTATATTTCAGTAAGTGGTAGTGCCACGCTGCATGCATGCATGTAGCCGAATTGGGCCGGCACGATCGATGAGCTATTCGTGAGGCGTGTAAAAAGGCGGTGGCTCATGAAGGTCGGAGGAGGAAGGAGGGCAATGCATTTGTATAACCTCTATGCGGATGTCTATGGGCGTCAGTAGTCATGAAAATTGCTCCGATTACTCGTTTGCCTTATACTATGAAAAAACAACTTTAATGATTATAATATGAATCGTAAATAAAAAAAGATGAAGAGAAAGACTATACAGTAAGTTGACCAAGTAGTAAATCTTTGTAGTCAGTAGATTTTGTGTGATTAAAATTTTAGTTTAAAAAACTTAAAATACCCATTTAACGACTAGTGGAGCTAAAAAATTAAAAATAAAACAGTAGTAATCAATTGAAAAAATCATATTAGTGTACAAAACACGTGGGGTGCCTAATATAGCTACAGATATAACAATCAAAATATCGCGTCCACGCTTTTTATACATTATTATGATTTTTTTTAATTGATTGCTACAGTTTTATTGTTATTTTTAGTTGTAAAAGGATATATATTTTTTGTTTTTTTAACTATAATTAACCTTTTAAGTTTTAACTCATCAATTACTTTTATCGAATTGCCTTGTCATCGGTCCTTGAGACATGTGGAGGTCCGTAACGTAGTTTAAAATTCGTCAGATTTCTAGAACCGGCGAAAATTAAGCTTAAAGATTCAATTACAAACATACTACACGGACGTTGTAAATTGGGACCTGGCAAAAATTCCATTCCCCGCTCTCTACCCCCGCATCACAAATCGGATCAACGGATCGATGTGATATTTAGTATGGAGATAGTTAAAGAACTGAAGAATGCCATAGGAAATGGTTTTTCTACCACGCGGGAGAAGCCGCGTGTAACAGCTAGTTTAAGATATTCAAACTCCTGTACCTGTCATCTGTAGTTGCTCAGTGCACTTAGACACGTCGATTTGGCGTAGATTCTTCAAACTTTCCTTGATAGGAATAGGAGTGATATAGGTAACCTAAAACAATTAATATAAATCGTAAATATATCTCCTTATGCAAAAGTTACAAAATAATAACAGTCGGTATTGAAGAAGGGAGTTTCTTGAATCAAAATTAATTTTTTGCTTCTAAAATTTACTTATATATTTCAGAAAATAAAGAATAATTAATGTCATTGTTGGCGTGTGATAAAATTGCGTACTATTTTATTTATTTAATCTGGATTTAACATTTGATGGGTCAAACATAAACTAAAATATTATACAAAGTATTTTTTATTTGAAATATAAAAAAAAATATATTCAAATTCAAAGTTTCATCCTTAGACAGAATCGGTGTTCTTTAGTGAGGATTTGTGCTTTATCAAGTCTTATAAATCTCTTAAGTCTTAAGTCTTATAAGTCTTTGGTGATTTTAATCTGAGCAAAATTAACTGGAACCTAGATTCTCCGGCATCTGGTAGTAAAATTTCGGCATCCATATTTCTAGATTTTTTGCATATGAACAATTTGTGTCAAATTAATAAGATTACGAACATACATGGTCGTACTCTGGATTTAGTTATAACAGCGGACTCTATGGACTGCACCTTAGAAAAGGGTACACCACTAGTACCTATGGATCCATTGCACCCTCCCTTAGAAGTTCATGTATCTTGTAAAAATGATCTATCTTTATCCCAAAATACCTCTAATGGACGCCGCAATTTTAGAAAAGCTAACTACACTGAAATTTGTAAACGTTTAAGCGAAACACATTGGGATGAAGAATTTAGGACAATCACGGATGTTAACACGATGGTATCTCTTTTTTATTCCAAAATAAATTGTATAATTGATGAATTAGTGCCCATAATCAAACAAAAGAACAAACAGTTCCCACCCTGGTTTAATCAGAATCTAATTCGACTCCTGAACCATAAAAATAAAATAAGAGAACGCTATAAAGTCTTTAAGAACCCCATGGATAAGCTTGAGTTAGATTTACTTAGTAAACGCTGTGATCACTTGACTACTCAATGTTATAAGCATTATTTGCAAAGAACTGAGGAAGAAATGGTCGTTAATCCAAAGCGCTTTTGGTCTCACGTTAAAGTTAAGCGGGGAGGCTCAAGTGTCTATCCCAGTACCTTCTATGACGAAAACAGAGTCGTATATAATGGCACAGATATATGCGAAAAGTTTGCCGCACATTTCTCATCTGCATTTACCCCTATTATTAATAAAAATAGCAGTAATATATCTAATGACCCCCAAACCGTGCACGTGATTGTCCATGATTTCGACGTACCCTTCATTACAGTAGATTCTATCAAGGAAAAAATACAGAATCTGAATCGCTCTAAGGGTGCAGGACCCGATGATATACCTCCATTTTTTATCATAAATTGCGCTTCTTCCATTGTAATACCACTCTGGCATATTTTCAATGCATCTCTTCGTACGGGCGTCTGTCCAGATGTTTGGAAGACAGCAAAAGTAATACCGGTCCATAAATCCAACGACAAGAACGCTATTAGTAACTATCGACCTATTTCCATATTATCAACATTTGCAAAAATTTTAGAATCATTAATTTGCCCCAAATTTCAAAAACATCTTATGTTTTACATTAATGATTGTCAACATGGTTTTGTGCCTGCACGATCAACTGCCACTAACCTAGTAACATTTACAGAATATTTGACGGAAGCCATGGACACGGGTAGACAATGTGATGTTATATACACTGATCTTACAAAAGCATTTGATAAAGTTTCTCATTTAGCATTAGTACAAAAATTATCGACCTATGGACTAACGGGCTCCCTATTTTTTAACGGGCTAAATTTGTAAAATCGTATTTAAAAAACCGTCAATTTTATGTTGTAATGAATGGCTTTCGATCAAAGACTTACACCGCCATATCCGGTGTCCCGCAGGGATCGCATTTAGGGCCAATTTTGTTTAATTTTTATATAAACGATATAACTGATTGTTTACGTTCTAAAGCTTTTATGTATGCAGATGACTTAAAAATAGCAAGAATTATAAATTCTTATGATGATATCCAGATATTGCAGGAGGACCTTTTAAAATTAAATACATGGTGCCATAAGAACCTCATGAAAATAAACATCAACAAATGTTACAGCGTTACCTATTCCCGAAAGCATAATCCAATGCATCACAATTATCATATCGAGAATGACCTAATACAAAAGGTTGATGACATGAAAGATCTAGGAGTTATTTTTGATAGTAAATTAACATTTCTTCCTCATATCGAGCAAACCGTAAAGAAAGCGTCTAAGATGTTGGGCTTCGTTTTCAGATACACCAAAGAGTTCCATAATCCTAAAACTAAAATCTTATTGTATAACAGTCTTGTGAGAAGTATTATGGAGTACTGTATTCAGGTATGGAGACCGCACTACGCAACGCATACCCTACGACTGGAGAGAGTACATAAACGGTTCCTACGGCACTTAGCTTACTCTGCGGGCAAATCGAAGGAACTCATGTCTTATACAGATAGGCTAGAGTACTTCTCTCGCTATACTAAATCTGGGATACATTCTTTTGCCACACGCGCACAAGTTATTGATGCTCTCTACATATATAAAATGTGTGTATTCTGTTTGTTTTATTATTATTTGACTATCATTGACATTTATTTTTTAAATTGGTTACTATTGAATTTTTTTGATCTGTCTGATGTATTGTTATTTCATATTTCACTTTGTTTGACATTTATTTTTTGACTTGCACTTACACTTAAACACACAACTATTTGAATTAAAATGTCATAAAAGATTTTTTAACCAACGGTGTATAGGTACCTAATTATGTATATCTTATTATTGTTGTACTTTCATTGACATTTATTTTTTATCTTTAACTATTTAAATTATAATCTCACTACAAGACTAGCTTTAAGACTATTTTGACCAATTTATTGTATTTTGTATTATGTTTGGCTATTTTTATTATAAATATGCACGCTAAGTTTGTCTATAAGTAATTGATATGCGATTGACTTGTATAAGGTTGTATGTATTTTATTTTTCATGTATCACGTGTAATCAATTGTTGACGAACCTAATAAAATAAAATAAAAAAAAAATAAAATATGTATGTTGTCGCACTGGCAACATTCAGTGCTCCCGCGCTAACGTGATTGGCGGGATCTTGCCGGCAAACGTGAATTAATATTTCTACGCTATCGTGATTGGCTGGCTTATGCCGGCAAATGTGATGTGTTCCCGGGTTTTCCCACCCCGATCTAAGTCTCCGTGGTGGTGGTAAAAACGAAAAGACTTCACTTCTAACTTGCGAGAGCCTCCGTGAAGACTTCCTAGAAGAACAGTCAGTGTGCTTTAAACGTATTAAGTGTCTATACTATATTCAAGATTATAACTCTCGGATAAGTTATTTAAGGGTAACGAAGGTGATATTATAGCGTATGTATATCAGCGTTTAAATAATGTTTAAAATATTAACACTGTTAAATAGTCTGTAAATTACTAGAGTGCTTACTAAAATGCACTAATTCGTGTCCAATGTAAAAGAGATCATTGTATAAATAATTATTGTCAAAAGTGTCTCCTATTAATGCACATAATGTTTGATTATGTCACTTAAAGCAATGTTTTATTGTAACAATAGGATAAAAAGTTTATCATAGAATTAGTGTATATACCGGGTGTTCCAGACCACCCGTCCAGGCTGATTATTTCGAAAAGTTTAAAAAAAAAATCAAAACAAAAAAATACGTGTCAAATATTTTTTGAAACTCTATCAAATCATACCGAAAACACCCCTCACCCCCAACCCCCTGTTAGGGGTAGGGGGTGCAACTTTAAAAATTCAAATGGAAACCTGTATTTTTTTTTTGCAGATTCGGATTCATCATGAAAAAAGACAAACATTTTGTCTGGAACATTTTTTTTGATTCGCCATAGATGGCGCTGCAATCGACAAAAAACGATTTTCTTTGATTTTGACAAAAATCAAAGTCAAAAACAAAAATAAAAACAAAAACAAAACTAGAACCATGAATAAAAACAAAAACAAAACAGAATAAGTCAAAAGCAAAACAAAAACAAAAATAATCTCCGATAAAAAAAAATTTACTTTTCGAAATAATCAGCCTGGACGGGTGGTCTGGAACACCCGGTATACTATATGATTGTAACTGTTCTTGTCTTTTATGTAAGTAGATTGTTTACCAAAGGACCAAAGAACTATTTTTAAGGCGAGAGTATTTTTTTGACAATATCACGGACAACACAAAAATCATGGCTAATGTCCATGTTGTACCCACCGAAATATCTGTTGGGAACTCCGTTCTCGAAGTTGTTGACGAATATATCTACCTTGGACAAGTAGTAGTAGACAGTGATGACATACGGTACAGAGACGTGGTCCTTAACTATGGGCCTCATAAGAAAGCTCAAGGTCGCTCAACGAGCTTTGGAGAGGGCGATGCTCGGCATTTCTCTGCGTGATCGAATCAGAAATGAGGAGATCCGCAGACGAACTAAAGTCGACGATATCGCCCAACAGATTAGCAAGTTGAAGTGGCAGTGGGCGGTGCACATAGCACGAAGAACCGATGGCCGTTGGGACAGAAAGATTCTGGAGTGGAGACCACGTCACGGAAAGCGCAGCAAAGGGCGTCCCGTCGTCAGACGACCTGAGGAAGGCTGCGGGGAGCCGATGGATGCAGGTTGCGTCTGATCGGTCGATTTGGAAATCTATGGGGGAGGCCTATGTTCAGCAGTGGACGTCTTGTGGCTGAGATGATGATGATGATGATGATTTTTTTGAAACCAGAGCAGAGTGAAGGATTCTTGAGTATATTCTAAAGTAGAATCCTGAATGCAGCCAAGTACTTCACTCGAGCTTGGTAATAACGTTGCCCCCGAGATGTCACTCTACTTTGTAACACTCTCTATGAGAAAAATGCAAATTATCAATAGAACTAGCGTTTCCATTAATTTCTGTACATATTTATGATACGCATCACAAATTATGGCCTATTGACGATGCTTGAAACAGTATACCTTTAAACGCCATTTTATCTACCTGTATTCCACTAATAACTTCATTCATTACTTTAATTCGAGCATCCGTTTTCTCTGCGGTACGAGATCTGATTCTGCCAATAAGATGTCCAACTAGGCCTGAAAATGTATAATTATTTTACCTTACATATTGTACCGGGGATTATAATACAACAATGCATTTGACATCGTATACCCAATGACGTTCCTAGTCTTGGAGTAATTTAATGCCTCCAAGTTCCCAGTCTACACACAAAGAACATATGAAATATATCCAGTAGTTTGGCACAAAATATTTTTTCTATTTTATCTAATTTAAAATCTCTACATTTCGTAGTCTCTAGATTATGATAGATGCCATCTTCCAGAGGTTTACGACCCTCCTGTTCATCGTGGTCTAAACAATTAAATTAACAATACAGTTTTAGCTTTTACCCGGGACTTCCTGCGATTATATCAAAGGGTCGTCGTGGTTGCCGCAGTTGATCCTAGTGACACGGGAGTAGCAGCGGTGAGCACAAAGTTAAATTGTGAGCCAAGCCCGATTAAGCATCCGACTTCAGAGCCATTGTAGTAACAATTAACAATTCTACGATTGGTGTTTTTCGATCTTTATGACATTTTTTTTTAGATTTAGTTGCTTGGATTTTTTTGATAGTTATACACTCGTTGTAATAGTATTTTAAATAATTGTTGTATTGTCATATCCACCGATTCCGATTTGTTACCGGAATTTTATATCATATTGTTTATTTATATCACTATAGTCATATTAGATTCTTTTTCTTTTTCAATTCATTAGAGAAGATTTGCATTTTTTTTTGCATTTTTTGCATTTTGCATTTGCATGTCCACATTTTAGTCCAATTTCCAATCCAATTTGAACAATAAATACGGAGAAGTTCCAACTCCTTGTTTACTTAAACTTCAACAGTTTAACAGTACAATTACCTTGAATAGGAAACGATATTCCAACTAAAGCTATAAGACCATACATAGCTGCAACGCCAACATGAAGGTAGCCCAAATACCCCACGACAATGAGCTGCAGTGGGAGGATCCATATGTAGTGCAGGAAGACAAAACCCAGATCGAAGCGGCTGAGGTCGTTTGCTAGAATGTTAACTACTTTGCCAGCTTCTATCGTGCCAAGAGCGCCGTTCGACATACGCATTATCTGAAAAGTAATCACATCCAGCTGAAATATTTCTTTTTGCTTTTGTATTTGCAGCCGAATCGCGACGGCACGACCAGGGAGGTATCTCTAGCGTACACGATACCGGTCGCAATGTAAAGTGGCAGCTGTGCTGTTGTGTTTGTTGCAGTATGTACGTAGCCGGTGGCTCATGAAGTCGGGAAGAGGAAGGAAGACTACGCATCTGCTAACCTCTACGCGGATGTCTATGGGCGTCGATAGTCATGAAAATGGCTCCGATTGCCCGATTCTCCCCTTATACTATAAAAAATAATAATATTGATATAATAATTACACACAGTGCTGTAACAAAGCGACTGTCTCGTGGTCTAGTGGTAAGCATGTTCAACCACAGTCGGGAGGTCCCGGGACTCGGATCCCGGATGAGACAAAAGTACACTCTTTGGTCCCATCCGGGATTTCAGTTTTCAGGATAACAGTACGGAGTCAGGAAGTTAGCGGTATTATATCCCCGTGCATCGGTGAGCACGTTAAGCCGTCAGTTCTCCCCGGTAGTGATGGACTGCCTTCCCAGCGGAATAGGAGAATGAGAGAATAGAGAGTGCACTTGTGTCTGCGCAAACACTTGTGCCCTTATAATACGTCCAGCGTATTCAGAGGACCTCTCTTTTCTTGCTCAAATCGGATGCATGCATGCATGCAGCGTGGCTTCTTACTAAACTGTAAAGTACAAAGTCATTTTTCTGATACCTTACCTTTCTAAACATTAGGGAACCTATAGCAACTCTGAGCTTCATCCCGTACTGCTGACAGTATAGGTTGCCGTGGTGGTTGAGGAACGCCCCTATCCAGTTAGATAACACCATCATCACTGCGTAGAAGATAGCGGTTTGTTTTGACATCGTGGAATCCACTGCCCAGTACTTGAGAAGCTCTGCAAAAAGTAGAGGAGCCAGCGTTCTGGGAATAGTGGAGAAATGCACAAATATAGAATTAATATACTAGCTAACCGGGCCACGCGTTGCTGTGGGAATAAAAATATAAATGGTGGTTGGTAGCAATCGAAATAAATATTTAATTTACGCACGTATGCCAATTTTCATTAAAAACGATTTTATAGTTTTGATGTCCATCGCGGACAAACTACAAGACACGTAGTTAATTTATACATAATATTTTATAACTAGCTGTGCTCCGCGGTTTCACCCGCATAAGTTTCGATCCCGTGGAAATATCGAGATGAAAAATAGGTGTTGGCCGATTCTCAGACCTACCCAATAGAAGTTTGGTAACTAACATTGTGACATTAGACATTTATGTTTAGAAATTATATTAAGCTACCAACCGTTGAGAATGAAAGTTCAATGAGGAGACAGTGGGTGAAAATAGATTCGACGAAAAAAGAAGAAGAAAAAGAAGGATTTGATTATTATAACATGCGCAATAAAACTCTAAAGACCCAAGTGTCAAGTAGCTATTCAATACTCTCTATAATCTACCGTTTTTTGTGTGGATGCTCGTAGCTGTTCTGTCATTCACTGAGTGAAGCACATGCAGCGCCGTATCCAGGCAAGGGCTTAGGCGAGCTGGAGCCCCGGATCCCGTTAAGCTTATGGACCTTAAGATTATTTTTGTACCCACATAGGAGACCCATTTGTGGGTACAAAATTAATCTTAAAGCCTCTCAATTCTATCTCGTCCCAGGGCCCCTGATTTTAATCCGGAGCAAAGCAGCAAGTGCAGTAGAACGAAAAACGCTTATGACAATTTGATTACAAACGATTTTTGTCACCATCTTGGAGTCTGTCACATAAAAGAAATCAAAGTTCGCCGTGTTGTATGTTTATAATGTTGTATTACCTTTACAGTGTAGAGCTCAGATTACGTGCTTTACCTTTACAGTGTAAGCTTAGATTACAAAGATTGTAAAGTTTAGATTATGATTTCTAAAATATGATAACGAAACCGATCACCGCTCCGTGTATTATATAAGCTTAGCCGAGGAGCCAAACATTTGTCATCGCGTGATTTACCTTCAAAAAATTCAGAAATAAATTATACAACAAAATATTTTGTTGAAAATGTTTAAAAATGAAAGTTCAAAGACGAATTTACAAACAGCTCAAGTGAAGCGTCATCTGCAACGATTTAAAACGTTATCAAGATTCGCATGCAACCTCAAGTCAATGCGGAGCTTTGACTGTGAAACAATCAGGGCTTTAAAGCGCTTTTTTATTTAAATACTAACGCTTGCAGCGTATTGCAGCGTTAAATTTAATTTCGCTCATATTTTTCACGTCACATAAGCGAACGTCCTATTAGCCGGATCAGTACAGTTCGCGTAATATGTAAATGCTCTACAAAATTAATTATTATATTTTTCTGCTACGAAATTATTTTGATAATACTGTGACCTACTTTCGCACAAATTCGACAGATATCATTTTGTGTCTGTAGCGAAGGATTAACGACAGCTCTACATTCGAAATAATAATTCTAATATATTCGATTAGTATTTTTCCATTTAGTTTTTTTTTTTATCTTATAGAGGGACAAACGAGCAGTCGGAGGATTTTCATGACTACAGACGCCCATAGACATCCGTATAGAGGCTTACAGATGCGCTGCCCTCCTTTTTCCTCCCACCTCAATGGGCCACCTGCTACTTACACACTCCACGATACACGACAGCACAGCTGTCACTTTATGCCGGTTTCGTGTAAGCGAGAAGTACCTCCCCGATCGTGCCGGCTCAATTCGACTGCATTCAAAGTGTGGCACTAACCTCGTACTGTATTTCCACATACGTGTGGAGGTGGGAGGATAAAGAAGGGGAGCGTATCAGTATAGTCATGAAAATGGCTCCGCCTGCTCGTTTGCACACCTATGGCATAAAAAAAACATACAATAAGCATTTTCATACGAGATCCCTTGTGGAGTAGGCGAGAAAAACTGAATACCGCGATCACGACACTCATACACTATTCCTACCCACATTTACAATTTTTTTCAAATTTTTTAAATTGTATATGGGGGCAACGCCCATAGACATTCGCACAGAGGCTGTACAATAGAAATTTAGTAAATTTACTTACTTTATTTAAAATTACCACTACATTTTAATTTTTTAGTTGTCGAGTTTACGACGTTGCCCTCTAAGTCGCAGATTGGGCTTAGCTAACTATTCTTATTTTACTATGTTAATATGTAGATTTCTATTTTCAGTGCTAAGCCTGAACGGCTTGACGGATTTTAACATTGGTGTCTTGATAGTGCGGGTGACACTGAATACATTAAAATATATTTTTGGCAGACGGGCTTTTTATATTCTAACTAACTGTGCCCCGCGGTTTCACCCGCGTTTAATTTCTAAGAAATAAATATATAAACTTCTACACCCTATTTCACCCCCTTAGGGGTTGAATTTCTAAAAATCCTTTCTGAGCGGATGCTTACGTCATAACATCTACCTGTATGCCAAATTTCAGCCCTATCCGTCCAGTGCTTTGGGCTGTGCGTTGATAGATCATGTCAGTCAGTTACCTTGGAGTTTCATATATATATAGATTTTATTATTAGTATATCAATTAATGTAAACGCTATCACAAATACAGTAATACGCTGGAGGTTACGCGGTAGATACCGTGTATGTCGAGTTCATGTAAGTTAGGGTATACCTGTATTGACAATTTACTCGAAGTATTCACTTTCTAATTGGGATCGAAGGTTTTGACGTTAAACTTCGATTATGTATGTTATTAAAAGCTATTTAGACAAAGAAAGCTTAAAAATATTAAACCAATATGTTGTTTTACGTGTTGAAGAACTGATATTTTAACATAGTAGAAGATTTAACATAGTAGAACTGATATTTTATCGTAGCTCCGGGTTCGCGTAAGTCGGGCAAGTGTAAGTCGCGGTATTACTATATAACATGGACGAAGTAAGTTGGGATCTGGCAAAAATTCCATTCCACGCACTCTACCCCGGCACCACCCCCGATGTCGCCATATTATGGCGAATTCGGAGGAAGTGCGGGGCTAGAGAGCATTCTTCGCAATCTTGCCTTGTATCGTATTCGGTAGTGAATAGGGGTTATGGCTTTTGTTATCTTCTTGGCTTCCTACTCTTATAAATTTCGCGCTGAATGACGTTTGAAAGAATCACAGTTCGTATCGGAATAATTTCGATGTATAAAGATTATGTAATAAAATAGTGGTCAAACATGGTCAAATAATAATAACATACAGAAATAATACTTCAACGTGCTCGCAGGCAAACACATATACATCGCTCGTTTTTGACTGCCTCGTGGTCTAGTGGTAAGCGTGTTCAACCACAGACGTGAGGTCCCGGGTTCGAATCCCGGGTTCGAATCCCGGGTCGGACCGAAAATTGTTATTGAGATTTTTCAATTTCTAATAACAGTCCGGAGTCAGGAAGTTGGCGGGGTGTAACACCCCCGTGCCTCAGAGAGCACGTTAAGCCGTAGGTCCTGCGCCTGATTTCTCAACAGTCGTGTCGAATTGCCGTCATATCGGAATATGAGAATGAGGGAATAGAGAGTGCACTTGTGTTTGCGCGCACACTTGTGCACTATAATATGTCCTGCGCAGATGGCACGTCTATACAGACGGCCGCCGTAGCCGAAATCGGCTAGGACGACATTATACCTACATCGCTCACGAAAACGTTATCACCAAACATTTTAGTGGAAGAGTCATAATGCAATATCCGAAGACTTTCTTCGCCAAAATAAACGATCGTCGGATAACTAGTTGATAAGCAACTACTGCTTTATAGGTATCAGCATGTAATTTTTTCGCATAAGTGAGAGTTGATAACCTTGGCGCGACTACCGAGCGCGAGTATAAAAAGAGGTATATAAAGGTATGAGGTAAAGGAAGAGATATAAAAAGAGGTATATTAAAAAGGTGAAAATAATATAATAAAAATGAGGTAAGAGTACAGGTAAATTATAAAGATAAGAGGTAAGGGAAGAAGTATATTATAAAGGTATGAGGTAAGGGAACAGGCATATTATAAAGGTATAAGGTAAGAGGAGATATAAAAAAAGAGGTAAATAAAGTGATACGTTAATACAAGCTTCTGTTGTGAGACGACCTTGGCGACTTATCAGGTGAGCATGCCGCTACTGCAATAATTGAAGCATCGAGGGTTTCATTGTTTTGCTCTCAGCGGGTGAATGACGCCGATGTACAAGAGAATGATGTTTGTAGAATAGCACTGTGACGCGTCGGTGGCTTGGGAAATCTACTCACATTACAGTAAAGTAAAGTAAGTAAGAAGTTAGTGTCTTGGCATTTAGGTAGACGAATTGGGCCGGCACGACAGGGAAGGTACCTCTAGCTTGCATAGTACCGGCGTAAAGTGACAGCTGTCGTGTTTTATGTGGTGTGTTATAGCCGGTGGCCAATGAAGGTGGGAAGAAGAAGGAAGGTCACGCAATTGTATAGTATATTCTGACGTTATGGACGTTAGTAGAATCCTCAATAGTCATAAAAAGTAGAATAGTTATATTGTGACGCGTCGGTGACCGGGAAAGTGTACTCACACGACTGTAAAGTCACGGCTGACGCATCTCGTGCGGTTTACGTGTCACACAAACGGAGGGGTTCAGAACAATGCACAGCCCCTGTGCCTTTCTTTGATGACGTGTAAAGGAAAGGACCGAAAGGACGTCGGTGTAGTAACACCTTTGGATCGACTCTCTCGTTGTTTAAATATCAATCGTGATTAGCCGTGGGATACTTTGGTTGGTTCGAAGTGTTATTTAGATTTTTAAAATTATATGTATACAAATAAATAAAATGGAGTGTTTCTTTGTAATACTAAAATAACCGCGAACTAACCGATCTTCAAGAAAAGAGCCTACTCGCAGCGCAGCGGGGCGCAGCTAGTTAGGATATAATAAAGAAATGAAATCCTTACTATTATTAGAAATGTGAGTGTAAGTTTATTTGTTACGCTTTTAGGCTAAAACTACTCAACCGATCATCAGAACTTTGTACACATGTTCCTAGAGGTATTAAATATTACATAATATGACACTTTTTGTTAAAAAAATATTTTTTTACAAGGGTAAAAAAAAATATTACCTCTGTGAACTTAGCATGCAAAGTGTCCATAATGATTATTTTTTTATTGAAACGTATTTCAAATCGTTTGTACCGGATTGTACCAACTTTTTTTTTGTTTGTACCTCAATATTTAATGAGGGCCCTGTAGGGCCCAGCATGCATTAGTCTTCGATTTAGCTGAAATTTGGTAGGTATATTAAGAGAAGCCTAAAATTGATTGTACCAAAAATATTATTTTTTTTGGGCCATCTGAAACTTAACTATGGGCTTCAAAAACTAATTTCCTGTATTTTATGCAA